>CAUJRU010001336.1:0-164841 GCA_963277665.1 Viscum album | reverse complement strand
CTTTGAGAAGGAATTCCGAGAGGAATTCCTTTCTTCCATGATCAAGGCGGAGAAGCAGTATGAGTTACTCTCCCTTCAGCAGGGGAGTATGTTAGTTCAAGAGTTGGGGATCAAGTTCAAGGACCTCTTGCGCTTTGCTCTAGATCTCTTTCTGGATGAGGAGTCTCTAGCGAGATGTATGGAGGAGGTGCTTCATCCTTCGCTCTAGTATGCTGTCACCCCCTTCACCCTTCCGATGTACTTGGTAGAACAGAAGAAGGCAGAGGTTGTACAGTGGATGAACTCGCAGGGAGGTGCACCACGTGAGGGGATCCATCCAGGTTCGTCAAATGGGAAGGCAGTCAGCATTAGGTCTCCTGCGATGGGACCTTCTAGGTTCAGGCCCGTGGGGAGTAGGCCCTTGCAGTTCCAGTTCAGATCTTCAGGTCCTCGTCCCATTTTCATGAGCCCAGGACCGAAGTGTTTTTCTTGTGGGGGTTTCGGGAACATTCAGAGTCGGTGCCCGTCCCGAGATCAGTACGGTGGAGGTGGGTAGGTTCATCACCCACCTCAGCAGCACCAGTTGCCAGTGAGGTCCTTCCAGTAGCAGCAGGACCATGCTCTTCCGAGGGCAGACTTTGCGGGAGGAGGCCGACCTCAGGGTTCTCCTCAGGGAACTCGACCAGGGATTGGTCGGGGTGGTGGATGACATCAGAGAGGTAGAGGATTTGGGGCGTGGATAGTTTCACGCAGCAGTGTTGATAGCTCCGGTAGGACCAGAGGTGGTGCGCAGTACGATTTGTTTGTTCAACACTCTTGTTTCATCCTTGTTCGATTCAGGAGCTTCACACTCCTTTCTTGCACCTAGTCTAGCCCATGTTTTGGGACTAGATATAGAAAGACTTTCCATACCACTGGTGCTAAGTACACCAGTTGGAGGCCAGACCAGAGTATCTTGTGTTTTCCGGGGATGTGGGCTAACGTTGGGACCACATCAATCTAGTGGGGACCTTCTTCTGTTACAGATGCAACCATACGATGTCATCCTAGGCATCGATTGGTTGTTTTCTGTTAGTGCCGTTATCAAATGCTTCCGAATAAGGGTTATGTTCTCCGGCGTGGATGGGCAACATATATCTTTTTTTGGGAGATGAGCTATCAGGTGGGAAGTCGGCGTGCGGAGCCTCTCCTTTCCTTGTTAGGTGGGCTATCAGTGGTTCCAAATGATACAGGGATGATGGATGTACATGAGGTTTTTTGGGAATTACTCAATGTTTTTACCAAGCAGTTTGTGACTCTACCCCCCCCCCCACGTGACATTGAGTTTGGGATAGACATACAGCTCAGTGCCCGTCCGATTTCGATGGCCCCTTATCAAATGGCACCTTCAAAGTTGCGGGAGTTGCGGATTCAGATTGACGATCTGATGGAGAAGGATTTTGTTCGACCCAGCGTATCTCCATGGGGTGCGCCAGTTTTGTTCGTGAAGAAGGCAGATGGTGGTCTCAGGCTATGCATAGACTACCGAAGGTTGAACCAGGTAACGGTCATGAACCCTTACCCCCTTCCAAGGATATATGATCTCTTTGACCAACTGAGGGGAACCGATTGGTTTTCTAAGATTGATCTATGATCTAGAAATCATCAGCTGAGGGTAAAGGACAGTGACATCTCGAAGATGGATTTCAGGTGGAGGTATGGGCACTTTGAGTTTTTAGTGATGTCATTTGGAGTTACGAATTCACTGGCTGTGTTCATGGGACTTATGAACTTTTCCTTCCAAGAGTTTCTGGACCGGTTTGGCATTGTGTTTATCTAAGACATCTTGATCTACTCAACATCAGAGGAGGAGCACGTTGAGCATCTCAGGGAAGTCTTGGAAGTCCTTCGACACCACTATCTTTATGGGAAATTGTCGAAGTGTAAGTTCTTGATGCAAGAAGTATACTTCCTTGGGCACGTAGTGTCTCATCATGGAGTGTCAGTGGACCCGTCGATGGTGGAGGCAGTTGTTTCTTGGGTAGCACCAAAGAGAGTGGCAGAAGTTCGTAGTTTCCTGGGGTTAGCAGGTTACTATCGGAGGTTCATTTCGGACTTCTCTCGAGTTGCCGCTCCATTGACAACTTTGACTTGGAAGATCCAGGCCTTCCTATGGAGAGAACAGTTCCAGAAGGATTTCGAATACCTGAAGGAGAAGTTGGTCAGTGTTCTCATACTAAGGTTTCCATAGGAAGGGTCGTTGTATGAGGTGTTTTGTGATGCTTCTGGCCTTGGTCTGGGGTGCGTGCTGATGTAGAAGAAGGGAGTGATCTGTTATTGGTCTAGGCAGTTACACCCTCACGAACGTAACTATGCCACCCATGATCTAGAGCATACACCAGTGGTGTTCGAACTGAAGTTGTGGCGACATTAACTCTTTGGGGAGCGCTTTTTGGTCATATCATATCATAGGAGCCTACGTTATATCTTCTCTCTGCGTGACCTGAACTTACGGTAGTGTATATGGGTCGAGTTCCTCCAAAACCATGACTTCAAGATCTCTTACACTGAAGGTATGGGAAACATTGTGGCTGATGCACTGAGCAGGAAGTCGCATAAGGAAGTGGTTCAGGAATCCACTGATCCTTGGAAGGCGATGGGAGAGTTGTCCATCTTGCACTTGGATGCAAGGGTTGAAGGTGTTAGAGGATGTTTGTTTCAGATGACGGTGCATTCCTCCTTGTTGCAGCAGGAGGAAGAGTCTCAGTGGGGGGACTCCGAGGCAGAAGTAATGCGGGATTGTGTAGATCAGTGAAACACTCCCGAAGGATGGTCAAAGAACAGCCAACATCAGATGATTTTCCATGGAAGGTTGTTTGTTCCGGAGGCGATGCATGACGGAGTTCTCCATGAGTTCCATAGATCAGCCTTGGCGGTACATCCAGGGGTTTCAAAAATGTACTGAGGCCTGAGGGAACAGTTTTGGTGGCCCGGGGTGAAACGGGCATTGGCGGAGTTTGTGGCTAAATGCCTAGTGTGTCAACAAGTGAAGGCTGAACACCGTGTTCCTAGTGGTTTGTGGCATCCTTCAGATGTCGCCGAGTGGAATTGGGATGACATCTCAATGGACATTGTCAAAGGACTACCCAAAGTCTAGGGTAGTTATGATGCTATCTGGGTAGTGGTGGATCAACTAACGAAATCAGCTCACTTCTTAGCAATTAAGGAGTTGGTCCCAGTGAGTACCTTAGCAAAGAGGTATGTAGATGAGGTGGTGCGTTTGCATGGAGTTCCAAATACTATCATCTCAGATCGGGATAATCGGTTTACCTCATGAGTCTGGAGGGGGTTACATCATTCTTTGGCACCCAGCTACGACTTAGCACTACTTTCCACCCCCCCAACCGATGGGCAGACAAAGCGGACTATCCAGCCACTATAGGACATGCTGCGAGCATGCATTCTGGATTTCGGAGGATCATGGGTACGAAACTTCCCTTTAGTAGAGTTTTCCTACAACAAAAGTTTGCACTCTACTATTGGCATGGCACCATTTGAGGCTTTGTATGGAAGACCATGTCATGCACCCATTTTCTGGATAGAGGTTGGTGAGACAGGTGCTCTTGGGCCAGAGGTAGTGCAGAGCACCACAGAGAAAGTCCAGCTTTTACATGAGAGGATGAAAGCAGACCAGGACCGACAGAAGTCTTATGCAAATCATCAGAGGAGACCCTTGTATTTCAAGGTGGGGGATCATGTATTCTTGATGGTTTCCCATTGACGGGGGCAGCAGAGGTTTGGGAAAGGAGCAAGCTATGACCTAGGTTCATCGGACCTTTTGAGGTGCTGAGGTGAGTCAGTGAGGTAGAATATCAGCTAACCCTGCCACCTTAGTTGGAGAAGGTTCATGACATCTTCCACATCTCAAAGCTACGTCGATACTTACACGATGACTCTCACGTTATCGACTAGGGAGAGTTAGACATGGGAGACGACGGGACCTCCGAGGAATGACCAATCAGAATCGAGGATCGTAAAGATAAGGTGCTCCGTGGATGAACTATTTCCTTGGTTTGTGTATTATGGAGGCATGGCGGCCTCTTGTAGAGCACTTGGGAGTGGGAGGCCCAGATGCACGTTCAGTACCTAGAGTTGTTTTGACAAGTGTTTTTCCTTGTTCTTCTGAGCTTTGTGTTGATGTTATACTATGCCCCATTGATATATGGAATGCTTTGATTGTCGGTTGTGAGACCTTTTGTTTCCTTTTCTTTGGAAATGTGTAACATGTCTGGATGTGTGGGGAAAGAGAAAAAACCTGACCCTTAATCGAGACGCATTATGGCTGATGCGATTGAACCCGTGGGGGTGAGTTAGTGCCGCCTAAAGCGGATAATACCTCGACATAGGAGAAGGAATTTTTCCCCAAACCACATGTTCGGGAAGTGTGTTGGTTGTGTGGTGTTGGGGGTAGTGTAAGTTGGAAAATCCTAATATATGGAAGTGGGAAGGCCCAATCCTTAATCGAGATGCATTAATGCTGATGCGATTAAACCCGTGCAGGCGAGTCATTGCTGCCTAAAGCGGATAATATCTTGACATAGGAGAGGGAATTCATAACACATATGATTAGTGTTGTTGGTTGGGTTCCTGTTATAACAAGAACCCTAAGAGGTATCTTTTTGGGTTCTTCTGGGTTGGTTTTTCAATTTCTGGGGTCAAGAATGTTTTAAGAGGTATCTAATGTAATGGCCCGGACCTCTTTGGCCCATTCCTTTGTCAAAAAGAAGGTCACAAAGTGTTCTGAAGGGTAAAATGGACTTTTCCCACACTTTCCAGAATTTTGTAAGTACACTTCGTGTAGTGTGAGTACACACCATGTACCACCTTGCTGGGTATACCCCATGTTGAAGGCCGTGTCCTTTCCATGTGAAATAAATGGGTACACGCCGTGTACCCCATACTACATGTTGTGTAGTCCCTCCTCACATACACGTTACCCTCAAACCTTGTGTTGACCAATCAATAACCGTGTGCCATGTTGGAGCCGTGTACTTTCCCTGTGAAATAAATGGGTACATGCCGTGTACCCCATACTACATGTCATGTAGTCCCTCCCCGCATACACATTACCCTCAAACCATGTGACGGTCGCGTCCCGTGTTGAAGGCTGTGTTGGAAGCCGCGTGGTGACCGTGTGAAATGGCCGAGTACACACTGTGTACCATAAAGTACACGCCATGAACTTTTTGTTTTTCTCACCTATAAAAGGAGGGGTCCCCTCCTTTTTTTCAACTCACCCCTCTCCTCCCCATTCCTCTGAGCAGAGCTCTCCCAAGAGACTCGAAGGCACCTTTTCTTCCATAACTTCTTCATCCGACCTCCGATTTACGATCCGTTAGTGGCCATGGGATCATAACGACGTGGCGGAACTTCTGAGTTTGGATCAGTTGTCTTTCCTTCGGCCTTTGCTTTCCAAATTCCACCCGAGGATGTTTTTCCAGGACTAGACAGGAGTGACGGACGACGACGGACATCTTCTAAAGTTGATCCATGGGAGCATTGTGATTAGAACTTGTTGAGGTAGGGATCTTACCGTCGTCTCTATAAATTGTGCATCATGCGGGGTGGATATCATCTTTTTTTCATGAGAAACAGTTGAACCAATAAACGAAGATAATAACTGGTTAAAGAAAGGGGATGTGGAAGTTGTTATGTTTATCTTTATATCCTATGATATTATGTTGTGAATTGAGTAGGCTTATGCCTACTGAAAATCATGGTCGTTTTGGGACTTTTATTGTGCAATTAAATGTTTCCCTATATTTCTAGATTGTTTTGTGGATGGAAAATTCGTTGAATGTGGAAATTTGGTTAATCACGTAATGTCGGCAGATTTAAAATATGGAACCCTTGTGTTATCACCCCGGTTGAACAAAATGGAACAATGAACATGTGGGTGTTGGCTTGGATATGTTTCATGTGATGGGGTTTTTTTATGTGAAAGGGGGGTGTTTTTTAGGTTGTTGTGGATTGGGTGAGCAGCGGGGCTGTGGTTGGATTAGTTGTGGGTTGGTGTGAATGCTATGTTGGTGATAAGTAGTGGGGTTGCGATAAATGGTATTTAAGGGATAATGATGTACAAGTTTTGGGGTGATTGTGGTTATGGTGGTTGGCAGCAGGTCTGTAGGGATGGGCTTGAATGTGAACAAACTATGGGTTGTGAATAATAAATAAATAAGTGGAAGAGTTAATGAATGGTGGCTCATGGTAATGGAACGTGATTAATAATCAATGGGTTGGTTGGATAATAAGAAGGTATTTGTTGTGTTGCTTGTGATTTCCTAACTTGATTTGTGGATGGCAGGGATATGTTTCAAAATTTTTTGATATGGTTGGTTGCGGTTGGTTGCCCAGTAGATAAGGAACTAAATAAACTAATTCTGCTAAAACATGAAAACCTATATGGGGTTGGGGTTGTTTGTTGTATGCATTCCTCGACATAGAAGTGTCGAGGGAGGTGCTCAGTTTCACTATTTAGAATCCATAGGTTGGGCTGTGTGTTGGGTATACATATAGGTATATGTATCTTTTATGTTTTATCGCACCCCACCCATGTTGAGAACTTAGTTCCGAACACTCCCATTTTAAGGGAGAGGGTGTTTTCCCCTTAGTTACTAGCACCTTACTCCTCCTTCTTCCCTAGACTGTGATGTCTTGAGATGAACTTACACCTAATACCCTTTAGGTAGGTTTCAATTGGGGTGGCTTTAGCCCAAGACTCTTCCGGCATGTTTTACTATTTCCCAAGAATCTTCTGGATGAGGCCCAAGTGTGTGCGGGTGGGATACATGGTTGTGATGCCAAGGTGTATGCGGGTGGGATGTGTGGTTTGTGAGGCCCAGGTGTGTGCAGGCGGGGAGAGTGTGGCAGTGTCAGGACGTTCGCCGTTAGGAAAAGCAGCTATCTAATGGGGAATGGTGTGGGGGTATGAAATACTCTTGTTCTTATATTCTACTACTACCTGTTGTGATTGTGTTTTTGGTGAGTATGACTGGTGAGGTTGGGTGGATAGGTTTTTCTACTTGGTTTCTTATATTGTTCTCACGTGACATTAGGATGTCTCCCCACCTGTGCATGAGAGCTTTAGGTTTCCATACTGAGTATACTTGTATGCTCACACTACGTTTTCTTTCAGGTTTCTAGGAGGACTACCGGGGCCGTGCGGGGCCCTATTAATCGGTACAGTTGGAGTTGTTGCAGTTGTTGTACACTTGTTTATTTTGGTATTGTACATTTGAGCTTTCATGTACTTGTACCTTATTTCAGAACTATTTAAACAAGCATGTGGGATTGGTTTGGGTTTATTTCTATACACTTGTTCTTTTCCCTTTTTGGTGGTTGACTTGTCCTATTTCCCGATCTGAAAAAATAAAAAGGGTAATACCTCCCATATTGGTGAAAACTCATACCCTTGGTGCTAGTCGCTACCCCGGGGCCTACTGGAGGAAGGACTCGGGGTTCATTATCTCCCTTTCACCATTGCCTACTCAAGAGGGGCATCTTTGGTGGGAGGGGGTCGTGACACCCATTTATAGTTAACACCTTGATGAATATTTTGTATCATGGGAAAAATAAAATGGCTAGCAATAGTTAAGCGGGTTTTATCTAGTTTGTTTAAAACTATCTTATGAAAGGTCTTCATGGTGAAGGTATCACATTTCTTGAAAACATGAAGTCCAATAAATAAGAATTTCCTTCTTTAATAATTCAATTATTTTCATCCAGGAGATTTTCATAATTATGTTATATTTTGATGAATATGATTCTCAATTATTTATTTAATGGCATGCTTTTTAGTTACATACCTTGTCATATTGATTATTCCTTATCCAGTTATGATATATATGTTATTGATTAAATGACATGTATTTTCAGTAATTTACATTTCAATATGTATTATTATCCATGCTATTTTAGCATAGATATTATATATGAATCAAATACATTGTTAGGATATTGGTTTCATCACATATGTGTTCATTTATATACCTCTCTATATTGTTTATGCTTATTGACTCATGATGGTTTCCACTGTACATAACCATTACTAAGTATTTGAAATTATCCTTATTTTTCCCATTCTAATGAATCTATAAAGGGTAATACATATGATATTCATGAATATTCTAGATAGAATATGATATTATCAAAAAAAAAAAATTTTGTAATTTTTTTTTTCAAATGTAATACAGAAATCATGAATGCATCTAGTTACCAAGAATACTAAACTATTAGGTTATGTGGGATGTGATTTCTTGTATATTATACCATTATATTAAATTATGATACCATATCTATGTATCTGGGGTTAGGGTTAGTACAATTTCATATTCTATATTCATTTAATTGCTAGATGTTATTTACATATTATATAGCTTCATTGCCTACATCAGTTATTTGAGGGTTTTTAGTCAATGATTTTATAAATCCTCAAGTATGTTAACCAAGGTAGAAACCGTTGTAAAATAATTTCATAATATATTTAATATCAATATTTTTATATATGTAATGTTTATATAATAAATATATTTATAAAACCACCAATTATGGGTGGAGATGAAAAATGAAACTCATTGCTTGTGGAGGTGATAGTTCACACATATGCACAACAAATGTATCCATTTATCAAAAAATGGATGGAAATAATGTGTATAATAATATAACTTTTCAGAATAATATTTATACTATAAATATCATATTTATTCCCCCATTACATCCATTTTATGAACCATGAATGGAAGTGATGAAAAATGAAATATGTCACTTTGTCGAAGTCATAGTCTGTGCAACACACTAATGACACTTTTTTTATTATAGGACTGAGAGGAATAAATACCACTTATTATATTAAAATAATAACATATTAGTGTAATAAAGATAATTATGTCATTATATTTTTATGGATATGTTATATTTTGCAGATAAATATTAAGGAGAAAAATTTATGAAGTATGTAATACTTATGTGGGTGACACGATATTCTCATAGAGATTTCCTTAGAAGTGAAGGACATAATATAACTTATAGAGACAAGGAGATTAATAATATAAAAATTCATACTATGAAATGTATTTACGGTAGTGTTTAAAAATAAATTTAATCAAAATTATAATAATAGAGTTGTGGAAGTGATCACCTTTTATATGTGATGAAAAGGTAACTTCTAGGAATACCATTTACAATTCCATGATAATATTACACTATTACAAAGTAATAGACTAAAATATTTCATTATAATGGATTTTAGGGTGTGATTATGTTGATAAATCCTAAAAACAGTCTTCCCACACTTATTTTAAATATGTTATAGGGTTTTTAACATTAATTTTTTACATTTTAATCTCTTACATTTAAACTACATAACTAGTTTTTAATTAAGTGATTTTATTTTTAATAAAAAATATAAAATAACCCATATTTCTAAATTTGGGTTTTATAGAAAAACATTTAGCCTCTATTTATTGAAATTATATTTCAAAATATTATAAAATTAACTTTTAAATTTTATAACATTTAATGTGTTGATTTTTTTGTAGAAAAATAAAATTTTGACCTTTATAAAATTTTAATTATATTACATATTGATTACCAATTAAAATAGTGTTTATATATTTATTTACGTATTGATAAATAAAATAATATTCATTATATAAATGATTGTATTTTAATTGGTAAGAAATAATTTTCATGGTATTAATAAAACAATAATTTTCAAATAACTCTTTCTCAATTATCATGGTAATTAGAAATAATCCTAAAATAAAAAATTTTATGCCCAAAAATGAAATTTAAAATATTAAATAATATAAAAATTATTATTTTTGATATTAGATTAATTTTATAAAATTAACATTCTATGTGTATTGGAATTAATCTTAATGCTTTCACGCATAAAAATAGTTTCTTTGTGAAATATTAATTGGTTATAAAAAAATTTAAACAAATTATTTATATATTAATCATAGTATTTTTATGTTATTGTTAAATAATTTATTTTTTTCAAATTTTTTTTCTTAAACCTTTGAAATTAATGTGTTATAACTTTAGTATTTTTTTATAAAAATTACTGTTTTTACTATCTATCTACAAATCGATAAATTTTGAAAAAAATAATCTTAATATAAAATTGATATACAAAGTCCACAATTGAAGTTAATTTGGTCAAATTAAAATTCTAAATGTATAATAAATATAGGAATTTAAAATTTAGTTACTACTATAAATTCTTACTAGTTTAATGGCTATAAACACAATATTGAATAATTTAATTTTATTAAAGCTTCACGATTTTTGGATTAATAAATTATTTCATATAACATAATATACTCAACCCAATTATTATTAAGGGAAAATAATAATTAATATGTCAGGTCCTTACATTAATCCCTTCTTAATAAAATTTTCCCTTCATATTTTATTTCATACACAAAACTAATTATAAATTAGCGCACTTTTGTTTCATGGTCTCTTCGTGTTCCCATGTCTCCTCTTCGTATATATGGTTTCTATAAATCACTTCAGTAAGGTGAGTTATCTTTTTTTTCCCGAAACATTGTCTTTATGGCCCAATATCTTCACCACATGCTACTTGTAAGAAAGATCATTATTCATATGTATTATATATGAATTATATACATGTGAGGGATCATGCATGTACTTTCACAAGAGGGATGTGTGGAACATGTCCTATACTTTGGACACGTTTGGTGGGAACACTAGTTGATACACCACAAACATGACACGATAAAGAATCTCAAAGGGGATAATATATCTTGGAATTACCTTCCCTATATTCCAAAATATCATGAATATCTTTCAAACACACACACACACACACATATATATATGAACACTTTATCACTAATTTAAAATTCAAAGTCTCATTAGTGGTTATCAATAATACTCTTCCATGGACTCTATAATGATTTGATGTGTTATCCAATGGTATTGAGATTTTCTACCTTTTCTACAAACATCTTATATCTTATAAACATTTTTTAACTTATTTAATACTATCGTTTAGGTTTTCAACATCTATTCACATAGAGGTCTGTATATGGGAAAATTTAGATGCTTTTAAAGAAACTATTGTTTCAAGAGAACTTATCTAGAGGAAGATGTTTTTCCAAGCCTCCCTTTAAGTCCATATATAAAGATACTAAAATATCTTATAGTGTATGGATAGTCTATTTATATTGGGAATCAATTTTTAATGATAGTTCGTAAAAAATTTCAACAATGTATTAAGATCATGAATAATAATCTTCTATACCTTTGAGGCAAGACTCAGATCACAATCAAATACAATTTATAGTGGTGTTCCATGAATATGTACAACTCTCTGATGTATACATTTATAAGCTGATCAATTGGGAAGTCCTATCAAATAGAAGTTAAGTGAATATTATTTTTAAAATGGCCCACCATAACCAATATAAAATTATTCCCTTTTGATGTCTGTGGAAGTCCCATGACAAAATCCATAAAGTTGTTCCCCCCCTATATGTAGGTATGAGAAATTATGGCATAATCCCTTTGGAATTTTAAATCTCAACCATCAAAATTTAAAATTACATGGAGTTTAATGTATATTCTAAAGTCCACTTCTTTATATTGTCTCATTAATAGTTTTCTCGGATATCTATGTACATTTTCATGGTAATTAGGTGAATTGGGAATGTCGATCTATGAGAATCATTTAGTATCACCTTATTAATCTCTATACCTAATGCAATGAAAAATCATTTCTCAAATCCCACAACTCCTTCACCATTAACCAAAAACACAGAGGTTTGTACCTTCCTTTCAACATCCATATTTTTTATATATCCCCACATCATCCCATTGATGTTTATTAATATTCTCAAGTAGTGATTTCTGAGAAATCACATGAGAAAGGTAGGATAATGATCCTTTATCCATTATTCACATCTATATCATTTTCAATAATAATATGATCAGATCCTTCTCAATTCACATTATAGAAAAGGCTTTATGATATATTCTATATAGATCATCTACCACTTTTTTCAATTTCCTAGTATGTTAGTGGATTGATTAATCATATTCCTTGATCAGATCTAACCATATTCATTGTTGTATGTTGAGATATTTTTGAGTGAATATATATTTCAGGATTTTATGGTCTATATATATATATAACACTTCTCTTGTAGAGATAATTACACCAAATTTTAAATATGAAGATTACTACAACCAACCAAAGATAAGGAATTAGATAGTTTTTGTTCATAAAACATTAACTATCTTGAGGCATAGGCTTATACTTTATCATTTTTCATGATTACACAATCCAATAATTTTTTTGATCCATCACTATAGATAACAAATACTCCCCCTTGTGGGTATGGTGAGTATAGGTATTATGGTTGGCCTCTTATTTAGCTCCTTGATTCCTTATTTACACTCATCTATCTAGAAATACATAACTACCTTATGGGAAATATTGGTTACTAGGTTTGAAAATCATGGGAAGTTTCTAATAAATCACTAATATTCCCTAAGTAATCTGATGAAACTATATATCTCCATCATAGATTGCCGTCTTGTAAAATCATCAATAACTATTCTTTGAAGGGTCTACAGATATCCTCTTACATGTGACAACATACCCCATGAATTCTACTAGGTCCCTCCAAAACACAAATTTTCTATTGTATTCCTATAACTTCTCCTCCGGTAATGTTTTCAACACAACATTCAAATTATCCTCAAGATCCTCCCAAATGTTTTTGTTATACAAGAGTAAATACTACTATAAATTTATCAAGTTAATATCTAAAGACTATATTCATTCATTTTTTTGATATCCCTATAATATTTTTGATTCCAAATAGAATTAATATGAACTTATAGGTCCCATACCATTTATGGAAGGTGGTTTTGGGAATATCATCCTCATTCTCCTTTAACTGATGAAATCATAACTGAAGGACATGTTTAGAGAAGTACCTGACACTGCACAACTAATCAAACAATTAATCAATCAAAGGAATATAATACATTTTCTTTATCGTGATCTTGTTATGTTCATGATAATCGATACAGAGACAAAAAGACCCACTACTTTTCTTAACCAAGTGGACTTATAGAGCTGTAGATGAAGCACTCAATCATATTGAACATGTTTCCAAATGTTATTTTAATTTTTTCTTTAGTTCATTAAGTTCATTAGGTTCCATCCTATATGGAGTCTTTTATATTTGTAGAGATCCATGTATAAATTAAATTGATAACTCAAACTCCAGATCAAGAGGAAGAATGTAAAATTATTCAGGGAATAAATTTGTATAATCACTATCAATGGGCATGTCCTTAAGAGCTTTCATCTCATTTGGTTTAGTGAATTGATCTAGATATTCTTGCTCATAAGGTAATAATACCAATTCCTCTAAATAATAATACAAAAGAGATTCATCCTCCTCGTTACACCTGAATATAATTAGAGGGTAATCTCCGATATAGATTGTTATTTATTTCTCCTAAAAATTGATGTGGAGTCCATATTGGGATAACCAGTACATTCCTAGAATAATATCAAATCCTAGAAAATGGATTATGAAAAGTATTTCTGGTAGATTCCTCCAAAATATATCAATTGGGGAAGAGTTATATACTTGTGATGCAATAATCACCCCATTAAATGATATTTTTGATAATTATTTTTTGGTGGTGTTTGAATAGTTCTATTAAACTTGAATGATTTGAAAGAGTTCATAAAATATAAATAAAATAGTATGTTTTCTATTCCTGGATTAATAATTATCATACCTATCACTATATTATTTCATTGATCCACCTATATAGTTGTAATACCATAATCCTAATATTAATATATTGTCCTTTGGGGTTGCTTTCATTGGTTATCATCGAATAACAATGGATTAGTGCATCCATTTTTATAGTTTCCACATTCCTTATAGTTAAAACAGTAGAAAACAAGCTATGGATTTATTTAGAATGTTTCTTCTTCAATAACATCAATGAGTTTATTTATCTCACATCTACATGTGTTGTATTTATGTCCCTCCTTTCCACACTAAAAAATTATCATAGCCCCTTGATACATTTTTTAGGATTATTATTTCCAAAATTTTGACACATGGGATATTGTATTTTCTTACCATTATGAGTTTTTTCTAGTGATCCTCGAGAGTTAAACTCCACTCTACACTTCTTACCAACAGTCCCATGTGACAACAAAGAATCAACCATTTCCATCTCATCTTTGAGGTAACATTGGAATATTTATTCATAACTATTAAAGTCCTAAATTTCCAAATATATTCATAGACTCGACTATAGCCCACTAAAGAATCAGTCAATTTTACACTCAGTGATAATAATAAAACCTTGGTGTATTATGAAATACTTATGATGTTTTCCTCAAAATATGTGATAGATTAATTTTATTTTTTCCCTTGAGTGCATGGAAATCCATCTTTAATTTAAGATGGAGAGTGTGGGGGAAATATTTCATGATATATAACATCTTGAATTCGTCCCATTCCATAGATTCTATACCATCCATGGGATTGGTATTACTGATTAGTTTCCACCACTAATCAAATTTTCCATCATGGTATAAAACTAAGAGTAATAACTTCTCTTACTCAGGTCATTAATGGAATAATAATATATTCCAAAATGAGAAAATCCATTATTCAACGATAATGGGATCGTAATATCCACTCAATATTGGAGGTCTATAATGCATTAAATTATAAACTACACGTTTCTATCTATGATGGTGTTCCCAAGGTTTCATGTTATTATTGATAACTTGAGTCAACTATTCCAATAATACCATATGGTTGTTATATTATTCTCTGAGCATGCTAGATATTTCATTAGTGAAATCAACACATTTCCCACTTAATATTTTAGTGACATGATTCCTCCTACAGAAAACCATTTTTTAAAATAAATTATATTTAGGGATGTGAAAACTTTGATTAATAAATTTATAAAAGTTAAATGATAAACATAGAAGTAGTAACACATACATTATTGGAATAATCTAATTTATGAATCAGTAGGTTTTGATATACAAAATCTGTTTTCATTTCCCAAATAGGTTCACCAACCTATTTATGTTTCTTTTTTATTCCAAATCCTTTATAACGGGTTATAAGGAGAATGTGAGTTAACCAATGAGCATCCCCCAAGAGTGTCAAAAAAGGTGATTGTTGAGGGCCCATTCACAATAAACATGAATAATGGGTGATATTTTATTCAGAAACTCTTTTAGGTTTATTAACCCTAGATGCATTTGTTCCAAAACCATGGACACTTATTGTATTTAGATGAGGATGTATTTATAGGAAAAAAATAATCATCACTTTAGAAACATTTTAAGATGTTCTACTATACATAGGATTATCCATTAGAATTATAACTATAGTTTTTGCTATGTTCATTCACCATAATCTCCAAAAATTACTAAAACGTGATCTAATACAAACTATAAAGGCCCCCAGATTAAACATACTTCATTTAATGAATTATGAAAAACTATTCTAACATTACATGGAATAAATCTATAAGTATAGGGTAATTAAAATATCATACCAACAAATAAATAATATTTATCATAAAATAATCATAGTTACATAATAATCCATATAGTGGTCTTAATTACCAATGATCATTTAAAACGGTATAGTATATATTTGAAAAAATACATATAAAAAACGATTAGCTAGAAATTACTATAATGGAATAGAAATGTAAATAAAAAACAACATGAGATTCAAGAGACATAATATGATATCATAAAGAGGATGATCATAATAATTGAGTAATTTATTAAGTAAATGATTCCATAAGATCTTAAATATGTCGTAAAAACATAAAATATGTTATCATATACATAAGTTAAGGGTCATTCCCAATTCTATCATCAAATATTTGGAAAATTCCCATGGTGGATTTAGGTTCACTCCTTAATCTTCTACATAACATCGCATGAGAATTAAATATTTAACCAATGTATTTAGAGGATATATAATTCTAGGCCCACCATTCACATAAATGGAAATAATACTTATGCATTCCATAATTGGATAATAAACCATTAATAAATCAAAATCATGATCAAGCCCATGATAAATAAATGGGTTTCATAATACTATTTTATGAAATAAACAAAGGATAAATAATAAGGATTCACAATTTATGAAGTAATTAAATCAAATTAAACATTAATAAAAAATGTAATAATTATTGAACATGAAGTTCTTTTGTCAATCAATCATAGAAATATCTAGATAAGAAAGAATAAAAATGAATCACTTGGGTTTATCTTTTGCGACTTATGAAAAGGTAATTTTAAAGAAGGAAATAACTTATTATTTAACAAAAAACCATAATAGAACCAAAGTCATTATTAGAAAATAATTATTGTTTTTATAAGCTATTAATGGCCCAAAAAACCATATGGGGGTGATTGTTGACATGAGACAAGAAAAGGAATGTTCCCTTAAATGATGTTTACTTAAAAGTGCAAATTTCAAAAAGATATAAAAAAATTTATATCCTAAAAATGAAAGACATTTTTAAATTGTTATATTTTTAAGTAAAATATATACTAAAATAAAATTCGTACGTGAGAATAATATAACATAAAATAGATAAAAATAAATAGAATTTGTAATCAATAAGTCAAGAAGGATGTATAAAATATCCCTTTACTCAGGTTCCATATTTTTTATACACAACCACTTATCATCAATAATAACCAAATTAAGTTTATTAAATATTTAATTTATAACATTATACAACTATATTTTATATTCGATGTTCCTTTAATTATCAAATGTTATTTATTTATAATATTTCTTTCTTGTGTACGTCAGTTATTTGGTGTTTTTTGGTCTATTTTAATAACTCCTTATGTTTTTAACATGGTAGAATGAATTTTAAAATATATTCACAATAAATATAATATTAATAGATATATGGAAATAATATTTATATTGTCAATATAATTCTAAAACCATCCCTGATGGGTGAGGATGACAAATGATACTCATTTACAGTGGAGGTAATTGTTCCCACACACGCATGATTATTATTTCCATTTCATAATGAATGAGATAGAAATAAAGTGTATTATACATTAAAAAATTAGAAAATAGTTATATTATATATATTTTTTTTATTCTCCAATTAAATCATTCTTACCATTCATTAATGGTAGTGATGAAAAATGGAAGACATCGCTTTGTGTAGGCGGTAGTCTGTGCAACACAGTAATTATGATTTTGTTTTTTTGTTGATGGAGCGGAATAAATAATAATAATTAAATTAATATAAAAACATATGAGTATTAAAATGATAATTATGTAATTATTTTTTTATGAATATGAGATATTTTTATGGTAAATGTTAAGGTGAAAAAGTTACAAAAAAGGTAATACTTACATTGATGACACAATCTTCAATTAGAGATTTCATTGGAAGTGAAGGCCTTAAATTAAATTATTGAGGATAGGGTATTAAAGACTATTAAAGTGATTCTAGGATGGTAATTTTTTGTAGAGGTTTAAGTGAAATTTTAATATTAAGTATAATCGCAGAGGGGGTGGAGGTAGTCCCCTTCTGTATGTGTTGAAAAAACCAATTTTGGGAATATCTATTAAACTTACATGATAAAATTAAACCATTACAAGGTAGAATTATACAAAATTTCGTGATAATGGAGTTTAGGGTATTAGGTTTCATGAAATACTAAAAAGTTATTTCCAAACTTGTTTTAAACAAATTATATGGGTTTTAGCATTATATTCATACATTTTACTCTTTACATTAAAACTAAGTAACTAGACTCAAACTATGTGATTTGAGGTTTTATTAAAAATAAAACATAATCCATATATAAAAATATGGGAACTCTATAACTTAATTTATACTCTATTAAATCCAATTAAATTTCTATATATTATATAATTAAATTTTAAATTAAAATAGTAATCTATTGACAATGTTTTTTAGAAGAAAAATGACATTTTGAAAATTATGAATTGTTAATCTTATTTAGTATTAATTAAAAATTAAATAAGTCTTTATATATTTATCTTATTGATTATAAATAATATAGTTTTAATTATTTAAAATCAGTTTATTTTAATTGGTTTGAAAACAAATTCCTAATATTAAATACAGAAATAATTTTAAACATAATTATTTCACTATTATTGTGGTAATTAGAATTAATACAAATTATAAGAATTCTATAACTAAAAATGAAATTGACCATATTAAATAATATAAATAATTACTATATGAAATATAATGATCATTTTACCACATTAAATTTGCATGTGTAGTGAAATTAAGGTTAACATTACCTCTCTTAAAAAATTGTTTAAGTGTGAAATATTAAATGAATTTAAAAAATGTTCAAAATGCGATTTGTATATTCATTTTTTTAAATTATTATTAATTATATATATTATTTATATAAAATTTATTTTTTAAACATTAATACATTCTTATATTATAAAATTTATAGTTTTTATTAATATCGGTATTTTGACCATTCACGAAAAAATCAATTGTCTTAGAAAAAAACCCAAAAATCATCTTTAGAGAATATTGTTATTCTATTTCCAAAAAAAGATTTTATTTGATAAAATTAAAAATGTTAATTTATTATAAATAAGGGAATATAAAATGTTGTTACAAATATCTATTATTGTTAGTTTAATGACTACACTGGTCATCTCAAATAATTTAATTTAATTAATGATTTATTATTTTTGGTTATGTTTGTTATTTCATGTAATATAAGATAGTCAAAAAAATAATTTATAAGGAGAAATAATAATTAATATCTCATATTATTATAGTTTATAAACTTATAATTTCATTCAATATTATTTTTATTCATGATTCTTAGAGATGAAATTGGCGACGATAATGTTTCTATGTTTTTTTACCAATGAATACAGGTATTAAAAATTAAGAGTTAAATGTTCATATTACCAATATATATCCCCATAAAATAATTACTAATTTAATAATTTCAAATATTAATTTTCTAAATCTATCCTTGATAGAATATTGTAGAATTACTCATGTTGTTGGTTAAGCCAACCAAACAAGATCTTACAGCCATCTATATGTGAGTATGGCTATAGAAGAGATTATTTCATTATAATATCATTATAAAAAAAATTAATGAAATTATTTATATTTTATAAATATTATTAATCATAATTGGGTTGTTTTATATTAATAAGTTTATGAATAATAAATTATTACTTATAAATAAATAACTTTCCTCTTAGCGTGCTTGTTTTAGGCGGTTTGCTGAAAAATGATCGCTTATTTTTAATATTAATTATAGAATGACTAATTTATATTTTTAGAATATAAAAAATGACATAAAAAATATATTATAAATAATCCCATTTGTATAATCATCCTTTAAATGTGGTGAAGAAAAAGAAAATGTGTCGTCCATGGAGGGGGAAGTCTACATATCCACAAGAGAAATATTTTCAATTTTTCAATTTAATGAGAAAGGAATATATAATAATTATAATATAAATATAATAATATTATAGGATATTATTTATACTGATTAAATTATATTGTTTTTGTTATAATGGTTTGGAGGAGGGTGGATGAAGTAATACTTATGTTGATAATTTAGGAATTCTCTTGAACCGTCCTTTAGAAATGAAGGACTTCAATCACTTTTATTGAGTCCAGTAGTTAAAAAAAGCTTATAAGGAATATAGAATAAAAAAAATGGGTAGATTATAAAAGTAATTTATAACTACAGGAGTGTCTAAAATGGGTGGAAGTTTATTCCTTTTTATAGGTGAAAAGAGGGATAAATATTTGGAAGAGAATGTTGGGTAATCGGTTAGAAGGGTATTGAATTAGAGTTAGGTGAGTTAAGTTGGGATTTTTTTTGAGATATTTGTGTTTCAATTTATAACCTAAAAATGTATTAGATAAGTTATAAGTGTAAAATTTATTTAGTACAATTCGAGCTACATTAAATTAACCATTTTAACAATTAGTAATCTTGATTAAAATTTAGCCAAGATAGTTATTTTATTACTAAAAATATAAGATGAAACCTCTTCCCATGTTTTGAAATTATGAATACGAATTTTGAATTCATTTAATACAATTAAATTTATAAATATTATAAAATTTACATTTAAATTAAATCTTATAATATGTTGAAATACTGTTTTTTTGTAGAAAAACCATTTTTTTAGAAAAAGTTGTTTTAATTATTATGTCTTCTTAACATTATTTAAAATTTATTACCAACTAAATTGTTGGTAATTTCATTATATTTAAATATATATATTTATACATCATATTTTGGTCTTAATTTACCCATTAATGTTAAATGAATAATATTTAGAAAAGGTTCATTCCATAAAAAAACTGGTTTAAATTGGTGACCAATTTTCATATTTGTAACATAATTTCTTGCATAAAATTTAAATTACTCTCATTATCTATTTTAAAAATTATTATTAAGAATATTTTAATCATTTTA
The DNA here is from genome assembly GCA_963277665.1 of Viscum album. Lineage (NCBI taxonomy): Eukaryota > Viridiplantae > Streptophyta > Magnoliopsida > Santalales > Viscaceae > Viscum > Viscum album. The sequence continues at coordinate 144,272 of CAUJRU010001336.1, read as the reverse complement.
TACAATTCAATTTCAATAAATAATAAAATAAAATTTTAAAATAAGTCCATAAAAAATATTTTAAATGAACATGTATCCTCTAAGCATAAAATAAATTTATTACATGCCAAGTAATAAATAATTAATGAATGTTTAATTATTTTATTGTATATATTATAAATAATTTCCAACTAAAAGAGTATTTAACCATAATATAATAAAAATCATTGAAATTAGGAAAGTCAGTTTTTTATGAGAATTCATTTTTTGCATAATGTGATTTTATTTATTTTTTAATATACTAATTGAATTTTATCAATTCATTAGTAATAAAAATTATTTTTTTATTTAAACTTATATTTCATAATTATATTATATATATAAAGATATATATTTATACCCACTAACTTAGTGACTATATTATAACTGTTATATAATGTTTCATGGGTTATTTTAGTTTGGTGTGTGAATCATGCTATTGATCATATTAAGTCTTAAACTGAAAGATAATTTAAAATATTGGGTTTTTATACTAAGACCAATTATTACTTTCTCATTGATATATAATTACTTGAAATTTCTTTTTAATGATGCTCCAATTTCCATGTTTACTACAATTCAATACAAGAAATACACACACACAAACACATATCCACTATTAGTGATTATATGTTTTGATTCCTATGATTATTACCTATTAAGAAATTAGTTTCATTAAATATTTGAATATATTTATGATCAACAACTACTTACATAACTTCTAAAGTGATAAAACGCTTTCAAAAAGTAATAATTAGATCTAAATTCACTATGATCTTTTAACCATCCACTTTAAAGGTAATTATTGGTCTCAAAAAGTGATGATACCATGATGGGGGGGTAATAATGTTTTACTATTTAAAATATTCCCTTTGGAAATAATGTTCCATGATTTGTGAAAACATCAGATTCTTCTACACAAAATATGAAATAAAAAAACCAAAATAGGAAATATGTTTTTTATTTTCTTCACATTCAATGAGATATTTATAAAGATTATACATAAAAGATGTGATAATATATTAAAATATACTATGTTATCAATGTTTCCATGGTTTAATATAGAATTACTATCCATCTTGGTTTAAAACTGATTTAAAAATAAAATTCCCACAACCTCTCACTTAAGAAAGACTCGCTGTCTATCAATTTTATAAGTATAATATCATAAATCAAAATTCAAATAGAGTTACACCCCCATCAGTTAATAAATATAAAATATATTCATTAAGAGAAACAATTTTCTATTCCCTTCCTCCATATTTGGCAAGATCTGTTGATTCTATTTAGTTACCCTCAATTTATGAGAGAATAAAATTTGATATTTTCTCTCTATATTTCACACATCCCGAAACACTATAAATTTTTCATTACTGATCAATATCTGATTAATGAATATGATTTATCAGTGTTGTTTAAAAACAAACCAAAAAATACACCCATCCTTATAAATTATTATATAGTCCAACAAATTAAAAAGGTCACATTATATCATTATATCTGTTTAAATGACATTGATTTTAAATAGATTTTAAATTCTTAAAAATCCAAAGAAATTAATAGTGTTATAGCACTAAAAAAATAATTACATCATAATATATTAAATATTTTCATCCGAAAAAATAATATTCTAATGCATATATGGACTCTAGGAATTACAACATGACCAATTTTGGACAATATTCTGGAAAAAATATAATATTTTAATCATAATTATCATGAAAAAATACATAATTTAAAACATTCATGTTATTAATGATACATATGTCCTAAGGATGAAATTTATACATAACTATTTTAGAAAAATGTTTACCAAAAAATAACAACATGTGTTATTTCATGATCTTCAACTCAAAATCGAAAACCATACATCTGTTCATTAAAATTTCTACCAATCAGTATAAAATATTTTCTATTAGTATAATATATTTATTTTCTATTTTAATTAAAATTTATTTAAAAAAATTTATGGGTACATGGGGAATCTCTATGAAAATTAGTAGTGGAATCACCAAATTCATCGGAAGGACCTCATTTATTTAAATTGTGTGCTAGAAACCCTTACATGAAATAAAATGGAGAAAATAATTTTTTTGAGTGTTTCATCAAGGTTCCAATACTCTCAAGTGTCATCATAAACTAAAATGATGTTCTATAATGCCCATTTCTGAAACTCATGCATAAAATGCATATTCATTTTCGAAACTTCTAATGTTTTATGTGTTATGATATGGATAAAATCTTTGGTTCCCCTTTAATGTTGATTAAAAATGATTTAAAATCTTTTAATGTTCAGATTCATCTTACACATCATCAAAAAAGTTTTTCATAGATGAAGCACACATATGTTAATTGAATCAAAAGAGACGGTTGATTTCAATCTCATACCATTCTATATGTACTATAATGTGGTGTAATGCACTATGAAAAAAATCTACCACAACGTGGTTACCATAATTAATCCATAATTTATGACTTATTTCATAACATAAAACAATAATCCTCTTACAATAAATCTTTATAAACATTATTTAAAACATAAAAACTTTATATGAATCTATCAAATCTATTTTCCCTCTAAAAATTTAGATAAAAAGTTTAACAAAAATTTAATCCACATTCCAACACCATATGTATGACCATTTATGACATTGTATAATTTTGAAAAATAATTATTTTCATAATCTATAACATTAATCAAAGAATATACTCTATTAAAACATCAATTCTACTCAATATACAATGGGGTCTGCTGTGATCTTGATCAAAAACACTCATAAATCTTTATAAAAATATCCACCAAAATATGAATCTAGATTCATTATACTCACTCTATCATAATTCCTTTCTCTAGGAAATCGAGTTACCACTAGACATGAAACAATTAAGTCTAGTATAGAACAAATCATACATTAATGTTTCTCTAAAATATACAGATATATTTTAAAAATAAATCACATCTCATTGGTCCAAGTATATGATCCCATCACATGTGAGTCCCCTAATCATAACCATGAATTTCTTCATTCTAAAAAAATCATGGAACCTAAGTCTTTTATTATCATACAAGTTTAAAAATCCTATCTTCTTTTAGCTCTAATTTTTGGCATGATCAACAACATAACTAACCACCATATTATTAATTAAGTCCCATGATTTTTGTATGAAAGATATCAATGTACAATGATTCTCAAAATGTAAAAATTTATTACCTCAGGTATTTAGGATTCATAATAATCATATATCTGTATGTATATCAACGACCATTTGAAATTCCTTGTGACATACTTTTTTGGGTTAGTCTAGATAGTATGTCTCAAATTACTATATCTGGAGTCAATTATTTATATTTCATACAGATACTTGTATCGATGAAATGATTTTACACATGATAATATTAACATATCGTTAATACCCATAATATATATGATCACAATTGAATTTGGATTGCAAAAATTTTTACTTTGAAGATATATTATTATTCAAATATTCATATAATATGAATGCATTAGGCATGAATGAATGATAAATTGGGTGTTCATTTATTAGAAAACTATCATATATTTTACAATAATTATATCTAGTATCTCATGTTTAAAATACCCAGAGATTCAACATCTCCATTATGATTTTTTGGAACTGATGATTTTTTAAAAGGATCCACTATATTCTTATATTTAGCCATGCAACAGATCTGAATATTATCCTTCTCAATGATATCTCTGATGAGATGGTATTTATGTAGGATGTGTTTTTTCCTTTTGTGTGAATAGGTTTCCTTATCATAATAAATAGATCCATTGTTTTCTTATCAAACCCTAATTTATACCAGAATTCTAGGAACCACCCAAGGTTTATAAATGAACTTCCTTATCAAAAGAGATTGTTTCATAAATTCAAATATTGTGTTTTCCTCTACTTTTATTATCTAACCCTCTAAAGTGGAATACTTCTGAAAAATTACTCCACTATTTAGGAAACAAATAGAATAAAATTTAAATATCATGTCATATTTTTCATTTTTTATACTAGAATTTGTTTAGCCACTTATAATGATCTCATCCTCAACTCTAAATACCAAGTGTATATTCTTACTTCTCATTAATTAATTAAGGGTATTATTGACTATAATCTAAAGAATCTCACCAAGATTGGATTGACATATATTATTATAATTAAATCATATGTTATATTTTATTGGGAACATAACATTAAATACATGATGGATACTATGGTAGATGCATAAGAAATCATATAAACTCTTTATAACTCTATAAAATGTTTTTGATTCTTCATAATATTAATGATATGAAAACTTATTAAAGACCCATTCTGGGAGTTCTCCATGATTAAATAATTTATAAAATTACCTTTATAATTGTTTTAATTTATTCGAACAGACCTATTAGTTATATATATATAATAATTATGGAGGCTACCTCACCCATATGTTTCATCGAGAAGAATTTTTCTAATAACATATTTATTGAATTTAAACTCTGGACATCATTTCTGATATGAAGAATTTCATTTGAATACAATATAAAAAATAACATAATACTACCACTAACCTTATTGAATAAAAATAATCATTTTTTGTTACAGATGAAAGTAAAACTCTTTTATCACATCATCAAAATGGACTTTCTAACCCAAACAATCATACTTCAACAGAAAAATGAAACATTTTAACTTGAAAACCATATTATACTCATTTATAAATTCATATCCTTTGAGTTTTATCATGTTCAAATCCATAGAAAATTATCATCAAGTAATTAGGTTTTCATATTTATTTAATATATATTATAATCATAATGATCTATTTTGGGATCAAATACCCTAACCGGATTTATCATTGAAACTAGAAAAAATGATTTTTCATAGTTAATATAATGAATATTTTTAAAACCCTTATCCACCATAAGATTATTATAGGTAGAAAATAGACAATTAATTTTATTTTTCCTCTAGAAATACTAAATTCATCAAATGGGTCTTACCCCTTCAGGTGCATCCACAAAGATAAAAAAAATGGTTAGTGTACATGGATCCTATCTCATATTTCATGGAATTTAACTATTTATTAGATTTTTAACTCCCAATTACATCTTGGTAAGAATTAGTTTCATCATATTCAAACATTAAGTAATATTTATTTTATATAAGAAATAAATATCTCTTAGTTTTCTAATGAATCCTAACAAACCGTCATGTTTCTTGGGTAGTTTGAGTTGGTTCCGTTTAATAAATCTCTCTGAAGCCCATTGAATTTCCATCTCACGAAGACATCCAATTTTTTTAAATTTAACTTCGCTAAATTAAATTTTCCTCCCATTTACTCCCCTATTAATGTTTTTTATCTCATGGAAAACACCTTCCACAACCACCAAAACATTGTTATTAGTTTAAGAATAAACATAATATTTTTTTTTATAATTATGAAAACCAGGAAAATTATTTTATATAATTTAGGGGTAAATTTATCTTAATCCAATTATCGTTCATATGCTTCAAAACCCAAAATCCCCGAAAATAAAACAAAGGATTCTTTGAGTACTCATTAGTCCACATATATATTTATGTACAAGATATAATTTTCTACTAGATCTCTATAATTTTTCACTAAAAGGTTCTTTGTTTATTTTTCATAATTAAATGGTCTCACATGTGTCAAAAGATTCATAATAGCATGATTCCAAAAATACGTCTTTGTAAATTAATTGAATTGTTTTAAATAATTTATATCTATGATGAAAATTCAAGATATTACTGTGATTATAATCAGACATTACTATTTTATTTTGAATGTTATAGATTATATTATCCATGAAAAATATCAATAAATGATTAACCATATTACTAATTCCATAAAAAATTTCATTCATATATATATAACAACCATCATTATAAACAAATAATGAAAATATCATCTTTTTCAAAAAAATAGATATAATTTTATGATGTAAGGATAATAATAATATTTTTATAATTCTATAAATAATATCCCATATATTCAATTTTCTTAATTTTTGTCCTAAAATGAAATAAATCTTTCCCAATTGCTAACACATAGATTTAAGTTTACTTTATTTATTTTTTTATTTCTAAGACAATGTTTATCATCACAATTTTTTGATTCACACTCCATATCATAAACCAATGAGTTATAATGTGTGAAATTTATTTCGGAAATCTTCCAATACATATGATTAGAATGATTATCATTGAGGACACTTATCAACCTTTGATTACAATATTGAATTATTTTAAATGTCATACCTATAATTTACCACAGAATTATTATCATTTAATGTTACATAATTTATAATAAAGACATTTTAATGGGTGAGTATCTGGTTTTGGACCATTAAATTGAGGATTTTTATTGAAAATACTCGCTATAAAATGATTACCCATAATCATAACTATTTAGTGAGATAAGACCCATATTTCATTTTTAGATGGATGGAATGGATGAAATCTAGATACTAATTCAATTTCATATAATAATTATTAAACAATGTATATCATATATAGTCGTTTAAATTATCTTTATGATCATCAATGCCAAAATAAAATTAAAAATATATCACACTGCTATGTAGAGGAAGTATTTTACACTTACACATGACCAACAATATCATTTTTCAACAGATTAGAATTTAAGATGGTATATGTGATGTTATAAATATATAATTATAATTATGTCATAAATATAATATTTAAACATTTAATCCCTAATTATATCCATCAGTGATAGAAAAATATGGAAATGTAGTTACATCAGTTCATGAGGCAGTAGTCCATCATAAACAAGATCGATGATTTTGTTTCACATTTTTTTGTAATAGGAGATGGATATATGTGATGAAATTGAAAACATAATATATAAATGTATTTAATATTTTGTTATATTTATTTTAGCATATTTAGATAATATTTTAAGGGGTCAGAGGCTGAAATAAAATGAATACACATGGTTAATAACTACACCTCTTCTTCGGAGAACCACATTATATTTATTCTTAAATCATAACAATAATGATTTTTAGATATTAAAAATGAAAATAGGTCATGGTTAGGGATTTAAGTAAGTTTTTTTGGAAGTTTTTTTTCTAAACTAAATGTCTTTGAAATTATGAATAGGTTAGGAGAGGGGTGCCCTTTTATAAGTGGGGGAGAGGGTATACCTGTAATTTTTGAAAAGAACAAATTATAACCTTGTATTTCACAAGAAAAATGATAAAAAAATAGATACATTATCAAACTTATTATTATATATGTTAGATATATGTCCATAAAATAGTAATTAGACATATTTTCAGGTCATTTTAACTCTTATCTTCCTAGTTTAACCCCTAGTGAACTAGTTTTAACCTCGCACTGTGGTAATTATTTTTACAATTTTTTAATTTATTTTGATGAAAAAATTCATTAAAATTTTTATATAATATTAATTATAATTATTAAAAAAATAATCCATTTTCATAATTCAATTCATAAAAGTGAATTAATTTAATTTAAAATTAAACCAACATATATGAAAAAAATGGGTTTTCAGAGGATTTTTTTTCTATAGTATAAAATGTTTTTATATTAAAATTGAACATATAATGGATTTAAACTAAATAAATTAGATTACATATAAAATTATTGATCTAATTATACTTTTAACGAAATTTTAAAATATATTTAAACTTTTAAATTCCATAAATGAAAAATAGTAGTCAATAAAAACCACTATTTTCACAATTCATAAAAAAGATAATGCTTTTGAGAAAATTATCAAAAAATCAATCTAAAATTATTTTGAGATTATGAATTAAAAAACTAATTTCATTTTTTGATACCATTTTATAAAATTGGTAATATTTTTTAAAAACTAAGTACATAAAATGAAATGAAACAACAATTTTTAAAATGGTTTTAATCACCAAATTAGATTTATTTGTATCTCATGATTAAAAAAATATTAGACGTGGGGTAATTTTATAATTGACTATATAATATGTAAATTTAATTAAAATTATTTACTATAATAATATAAATTATTTTTTTAAAATAAAAAGACATTTCATGTATAAATACATTTTTATAAAAAAAATTATTTTACATTCAAATGTTTCATATTTTTCTTCAAATTTATTATTGTACAATGAATTTATTTTATACTTGTTCAATCCATATATTTAATAAATATATTTATTCATTTTCATACCCTCTAATATAATTGATAGGTTATAATGATCATATTTAATTAATATATTTCATTGGTCATTTTAGCTCAGTGTTTCTCATTGTATACACCATAGAATAAAATGTTCTAAATTTAAAATCTCAGAACTGTTACATTCTACCCACATTGAAAATATTACATCATAAAATTTTGAAAATGTGCTTGAATATCAATTGATTTTTCATTTGGAAACACCTTTTTTAAACTTCCACATCCTAAAAAGGGTTGATAATCTTATTCTTGAAAAGAGGGAAAGGGGAGTATGACAGTCATATATAATAACACATAACTAGGTTTTCTAGTAGGAAAAAATTAATATGGCATTGAAGACATGTGTTAAAAATTATTAAGAGTGAAATAGATAATTTATCAAAATAAAGTGGATGATAAAGATAAAGTTAAAAACTAAAAAACCATAATCCAATGAGATGTGAAACACACCATTGATTCATTTTAAATTAAGGTAAATGTATAAGCTTTTTGTTAAAAGATCCCTTTACTAAATTTGAGATATTTTTTTACAATAAAGGCAGGTAATAATTGGAAATTTACTTACTTTGTATATTTTTATTTCTAAAGAACAATTCCATCCTTTGGTTGTTCTCCAATCACATTCCATTTCATCTATTAATCCAAGAAAAAAAATATACAAGGTAAATTATTTATACCTTAAGAACTGAAATTAAATTTTAAATAATCTTATAATTCATATAAGAGTAAAATATCTATCTATATGTCACGAAATATTTACCAAATCCAAAATTTGTAGCACAAGTTATCCTATATAATACATTAATCTCTAAAACCTCAATAGTAACACCCAAAGTTCATCATAATTCATTCCATAAGTATTTAAAATTTAAAACCTTTAGATTATATCCCTAAAAATGTAATAATATTATTTGAAAATAATCCATTACAGTAAAACTAATTATGATATATGCGTTAAAAAAAATATATATCTTCCTAAAATATCATAAATTCCCTCAAAATCAATCAGATTTGATAATATAATATTTTTCACATAATCAACTTAATATTTATTCATCAAACTATATAAGTAAAAAAATGCATATTAACATGGATATCACATTGGTCAGTTGTAGGCACTATACCCTTGTCCCCTTTCAATTTTAGGATCAACCTCACTACCCTACCAAATGAAAAGGGTTTTTACTCAACATTAATGTTTTATATTTTCAAAAAATATATTAATATAATTCAACTAAAATTCCTAAATTTTATTAAGTCATAATTACCACAACATCCAAGATATGAATAAACGTAAATGTTACCAATACCTATAAATTTCATTCCCCAAAATGATAATACATTCTTACTTAATTAATTAATTTTTGTATTTTTTAAATAAAACATAAAATAAAAAAATGAGTAATATTTCTATATATTTCTCTTGAAATATTATTATTCTCCATAAAATACCATCACCTAAAACCAAAAAATGGGTTCTTAATACTTTTTTACTTATGATAATCTATAAACACATAAACCCATAACAGTGTCAACAAATATTCAGTTAATCTTATACAAAGATATATATATGATCCCAAATTTAACACAGTCCTTAGGTATTTCACGATTCTTATAAACAAAATACCATTTGTAAAAATAATTCTAAAACATAGTTCTTGAATCCCAATACAGAAATACTTAAACCCATTTACTCCAATGATTGGAATAAGAGTCGTCCTTTTATGATATAGGAATTAACCTTTAAAATGTGTAATTGACTTATATAATTCATAAGTTCCCCATATTTAAGACAAAAACTATATGTGGATATCTTGGACAACTTTTATCTCCATTTAAATCCTCACTTTTCCTCAGAAATTTATTTCTCTAGGCCCATATTTTCCAAAAACAAAACATTTTTCTATAACTTTGAGAAATTATACTAGGCATATCTTTCAAATTTTTTGAGATAATGGAAATTTAACCTTCTTTCCACCATATCCTCCACCACTTGAGATATTAAAATATTCCATCATTCTCCCCTTTGGGGAGTCTGATACAGATTATGTTAGAGGTTGTTAATCATATATGATGACAACAAATTAGGAAAAATAATAATATCTTTATATCCATTCATCATCCAATTATTATTCTCATAATCACCCCATTATCCACCAAATTAAGTGTTTACAGAATTCCTTCCAGTTCTAGCGATTGACTAAATCCAAGAATTATAGTATGGGTAATAATAATCGTAGTGGGAAACCAGATAGTACATTATATGATGTATGAATCATGAAATATTTTTTTCACTCAATGACAACATAGGTTTAACCTAAGTCATCTATGATCATCACTTATTCTATTCCTTCAAGTCGATTCATAGATAAAATGTGAATCAATAATAAATATCTCCCCACAGTGTCAAAAGAGGTATTAAATAAGGCATGTTTTTGTAAACCGAGTGAAAATCGAGTCAAATAACAATTATACCTTTTCGTAGTTATCACCCCTAAATATAATTACTCCAAAACCACATCCACATGTATTATAAATATAGGGATGTATTTCAAGTAAATATATAAAATATCCACCTTACCCAATCTATAGGATTTTATCATACACTTAGACTTATCCTCAATGTTAGTCATAGTTTTGTGTTCTCTAATATATGCATTCATCAATATAGTTCCAAGGTATTACTATGCCTCATATGATACCAACTGTAAGGATCCTAAACTTAGTATCCCTGAGTTAGGGGTGACTTTATCACATTGGTATTTGATATAAGGAATCATATCTTGAATGACCGAATAGTTTAATAGTATAGGATAAAATATACATATGTTAATATCATATTTTAATTGAAACATAAAATAAATCATAGTAATTCCTTCGGGAACAATATTATTCCATTTATTAATTCATATATATCAATCATAAAAAACATCATAGAATCCCAAGATAAGAAACCATAATGAAGGGGTGATTTTAGATATTCAAAAAGGTCATCCATATAGTGGAATAAATCTTCAATAAATTAGGAATAATCAATAATGTGTTGTAAATAACTAAAAACATATTCCATTTAATCAACAAAATCAACATGAGGAATAATATCTTAGATATAAGTGGTGATCAAATAATTCCATATAACTAATCAGATAAGCATGAATAATATACATGGAAATCACAAGTAGTCAAACGATCACATGTAAATCAATAGATAACCGCATAATGAGGGAGTGAATTTTGTTGTAAATCATAAACACAATGTTATGACCCTGTTCCAACACATCTTATATAAATGGGTAAGGGTGAGGTCAAATACTGAAGCTAGATTGTCTTATGAGACCTTCTGATGCATCAATGGGATATATCCTTCCATACCCACCACTTAATAAGTTCAATTGAATCCTAATATCAATGGGTAGAAACATAGTAATTTTAAAAAATCATATTAAATAACTACCAAATGAAATGTCAATAATTTCCAAAAAAAATAATCATAATCATAAAAAATCTAGAATAATACGGAGAATGGTATCAAAATGATAGATCCCAAGTCAAACTGATCATAAACCACCTAGATGAATAATGTTGATATTATCATTACAACATATCCCCAATAAATCATAAATAAAATAATTTTCTCTTGTTTATGAATAGAAATAGAATAAAAATTTCATTAAATTCATTATTTAGAAAAATATACATTTCATATTGAAAATAAATTTTTAAAAACTATAAATTTATAAAATATTAGGAAAAATATTTTATTTAAAAATATTATTTTAAAATTATAAAGTAATATCCAAAACAATTAGTGATCATGATGATTGGTAATTCCGTACATGTGGTATGAGGTAAAAAAATCTTCACACTACTGTAAAAAGATTAAAAATTTACTCATTCATAAAGAGACAAGAAGATTACATTAAAAACATTTTTTAAAATGTATATATTGTGTTAAAATGTAATCAATTAACCATTTTGATATTTTTTTTAATTTTTTTTAAAAATTTTCAGATAACATGGATATTAAAGAAATTTTTTTTTTGAACAGAGAGAGAAATAAAGTGATATCATCTTGAAATAATTTTCTTAACCATTTTAAATACCAAATTGAAAAAAATAGAGATATTACTTGAAAATTTCATGAGTAATCCTTATAAAATGATGTATTTTTTATTTAATATATAAATATCAAATAAAACCCCTAATGAAGAGTTTACCATAATCAATCTTGAATAATGATGAGATTGGGAAATAAACCCTTACCACTAGGGTAACTTTTGAATCATAAACACCATGAAATTAATACCATAAAATGAAATATTAAAGCCCATGAAGACAAATATATTAATGATATAAAATATCAAAATGGTAGTATATACACCACAATAAAAAAATAATTGGTGAATACAACATATAACTCTTGGAAGTAAAATTGAGATTAGAAACCGTTACCTCAGGTCTGATTTCCTTCACACATGTTTTAATTTCATTTATAATAAATATAGATATATTATAAATATATTAAGTAACCCTAATCCTATATTTCATAAAATATATCATTTACTTATAACTTTTTATCACCAGTTTATAAACTATTCTTTGATAAAATTACTATTCTGTGTGACAACTACTTCATTTTTCATTTATGGTTTGGTTTGGTAGTTTTAATACATGTACATTGATCATGGTTACATAATATCCTAAAATATAAACATTATAATAATATCATATAAATTCACTACATTTTTATTCATATTGTAACATAAAATTTATAGATAGAAAACTGAGTTACACCGTTCCTAGAGACAGTAGGTCGTACATACGTATAAACGATGTTTTCATTTTTAGATAGATTAAAAGAAATGAAGTCAAATAATAATTAACCATTATATAATAATTATTGAACTGTATATATCATATATATTCATTAAATAAATAAGAATTACAATCCATTTCAAAATAAAATGAAAAATGTATCACATTGCCAGGTGGAGGTGACAATCCACAGGTACACATGAGCGACATTATCATTTTCCAATGATTTGGTATGAATGAAGGTAGATTTCATATTATAATTATAGAAGTATAATTATGTCATAAATATAGTACATAAACTTTAAATACATCTCTATACCTATCATCTAGAGATAGTGATGGAAAATGAACTACATTAGCTCGCAAGGCGCTATTCTGCTGTACACATGATCGAAAATTTCCTTTACCATTTGATGGAAGATGGGATGGATATAGATTATTAAATTTATATAATAACATATAAATATACATAAGATATAATTTTCATGGTTTTTAATATTTTATGTATTTTATAATAGGTTACAACAAAAATTCTTTTGAAGACCCATGGTTAAGAACAATACATATTCTTTGGAGAAACTCTAGGATTATACCTAAAGCCTTCCTAGATAATTTTATAATCAAAACAAGGACCGTAGGTAAAGTGTATTTATGTAAGGATTTTATTTGTGATGTTTTTTTCAAAAAAAACTTTTTTATGTGTGAATATGATATGAGAGGATAGAGGGTTCCCTTTTATATGTGGGGGAGAGGAGACACTTGAATCTTTTGAAATGAATAAATTATACCAATGGTATTCACATTCGGAAAGGCCTAAAATGGTTCATTATTAAAAAATAGATGATATAATATTTTAACATGGATGTAAAATAGTAACTATACAAATTTTTATGACATTTTAATCCTTATATTCTTAGATTAACCTATTTGTCATATCATTTAAACCATGAACACACTAAGTAATTTTTATTGTTTTTTTAATTTACAATATTATAAAAAAGTAAGTAGAAGATATTATAAAATATTATTTATAAATATTAAATATATTTTATTTATTTTAAAAAATAAAATTAACAGGAGTGGAAGAATTAAATTTAAAATTAAACCCACAGGCGTAATATAAAAATGGTTTTCCAAAGTAAATTCTTTCAAGAATAGAAAAAAATTTATATTGAAATTAAAAATATAATTTATTAAAGGGACCTAAATTTGATTAATTATAATATTAGTGAACTAATTTTACTTTTAAAATAAAATTTAAAAAAAATATAACTTGTAACTTCTTATGACAAAGAGGATTATATCAATAAATCAAGCATTTTTTACGATTCATCGAATGAAATAATCTTTTAAGAATGTTATCAAAATTTCACTTTAAAATAAATTTTCATTAAATATTCGAAAAATTAATGTCATTTTTTAAAATAATTTTTCAATGATTTGTAATATTAATTTTTTAAAAATAATTATATAAAATGAGATAAACCATTTTTAGAGGATTATAGTTTTTATGTGGAAAATTTGATTTATTCTTATCCAACATTTACAAAAAATATTAGATAAGGGATAATTTTTTATTGAATATATAATAAAAAAATTTATTCAAAATAATTCACCTATATTTTTTAATTTAATTTATTAAGATAAAAACACACAGTGTGTGTAAAAATAGTTTTTAAGAAAAATATTTCTTTTAAAGTCAAATGTTTTTTATTCTACTTAATTAATAACCATTGAGTTTATTTAAAACATGTATAAACCATATAATTTTCATAAAATATTTAGTCCTATTAGTACCCATATATTTAACATCTAGGTTATATTGTTCATATTGAAGTTATATATTTCATGGGTCGTTTAAGAATGGTATTGTGTGTCATATATTCTATCAAACAAAAAGTTATTATTTTAAAATATCGAGGTGTTATCGGAATACCCTTACATAACTAGATAATATGAATCAAAAAATAATAAATTAAACTAGTTACAAGAATACTATGTTGAAATACCTCTATTAAGGGCCCTACATAGGGTATACGAATTACTATATTGTATATACCACAAGTTCATGATGTTGTACACAATATAGGATTTATTTTAAGTAATATAAATTTAATGTCATGATAACTAACAAAAACATACACAATCACACATTTAATAATTATATATAAATATTATGTTATATATATCACTACTGTTGAATTATTTAATAGAAAGAAAATCTCCCGATGGGGACATGTCAAATATACTACACAATGAAATATTTACATTCAAAAAAGTTAAATAGTGTTAATATGTTAATATTTTATTATTAGTATTTCATAATTTATTTTGAAATAAACATAAATATAAATGTTAAAGGGAATTATGGGAAATTTTAAAATTATATCCTAAAATTATAACCATGATTAATTAAATATCTCTTTTTTAATATAGCTATAGTGTTTTCATCAATAGTTTTCTTGGTAACGGTACTAATATCAAAAAAAATTATTTAAAAAAACAAATTACCCTCATCGTACTTTTATGATGACAATATACATGAAATTATATGAAAAAATAAAATTAATCTTTTTTATGATATCATTATAAGGGTTTTATTTCTTAATCAGTAATATTTATAACATCATGTCATAATAAATATACCACCATTTATTTGGTCAAATTTATCAGTTAATGTACGATCACCTAAATCCCACATGTTTCAGATGTATAGATTTTATTTAATTCAATGGAAGGATGTTATGTGAAAAATAATTAATAATTTATTTTTATAGAAATTAATATAAATACGAACACATATATAAGTATTAAACCAATATTATATTGTGTGAAAATTTTACTAAGGGATTTGATAATTAGTAGCATGATTATTATCTATTTCATCCCAATGGTGAGTTTCATGAAATAAAAAAATATGTGTAAAACACAAACATTCATATGTAAATTAAATGAATAAAATTATAACTATATTATTGGGAAGTCACTTAATGTACCACTAACATAATTATTGAGTATTGAATAACAAGTATCTATAATATTGAACCCATTTAAAATTCTATACGTTAAATGTTGTTCCTATTATAATCGAGACATCAATAACCTTGGATATCATATCCAATTTACATTAAATGTTACTAAGATATGGAACAATAGAATTTGTGTATTTATCAATCAAATAAAAATTAAATATTGATGATTTTGATTGATATATTTTACTGTCACATTCTTTCATTTTTTTTCAATTACAACTTAATGGGATACATCCTCTAGAATTAGAGAGGCCACCAACCTTTATTTCAGTAAATAATTGTATGATCAAGTTGTGAATGTAATCAAAAAATGAACATGGAAAGAGATTATAAAATTGGAATACTATTTATACAATCCTATATTGAACATTTTAGAAATTAGTTTTATGTTAATTTCACAAATAGAGATCTATGGAGAAGTTAAAAACTTCAATATATTACTTAATAATAATGGGAGGAAAAAATATTGAAATGTTATTGGAATAATCAACTGATGTAAAATGTGATAACAATGATCTTTCAAAACTTTTAATGTTATTATTTTCAAATTAATGTCCTTATAATATTTATAGAATTAGACATTGAGCACATTGATAGTCATAAAAATAGAAGTCACAAAATTTATATTTTTTACTCACTATATAATGAATCAACTCAGGCTTCCCATCGAAACTGATACATGAACTGATCTAACACATACCCAAACAGAATTCTCAAGCCCCACTACATTGAATGTATCACCCATGATTCAAAAATTAACCAAAGGGATTGAAATATTTGAACCCAAATAAAATACATGGAATATAAAAATATTATAAAGATATAGTGTAGTGACAATAACCTCATCCACTCGGAGTAGGTGCTTGATACAATTACATTGTTATAAGATACAAAGAATCATTCCCCAAAGGACCGATAAGTTTATACTAATTGGTAAACAAGATACATATATGATTCATACATTATATTAGAATATAAAAATAAAAACATAATATATTTTTGTAATAACTTCATTCCATCAAGAATATATCTACATATCAGTCATAGTACACTTTATGGAATCTTAGTGAAAGGAAAAAAGGAAGGGTGGTCTCAAATGATCAGTAAGTGTTATGTATAGTAGAATAAATCATGGATTAATAAGTATAATAAATATGGAAAGGTAAATAACATAAAAAAATTCCATTTGAACAACTAGATAAAGACTAATAAATATGGAATGATAAATAACAGATCACATGTGTTATTTAAATAATTGGATAAGGAATAATCAATATAGAAAAGTAAGTAACTGAACACACAGGTTATTTAAATAACTGGATAATGAATAATCAATATTAAATGATAATAGATAAAATAACATGAAACATAAATATCTGGTTAATGAATAAGAAATATGAAAAGGTAACTAACTGAAAAAACATGCAATTTAAAATAACTAGACAAGGAACAATCAATATTTCATGGTAAATAACTAAAACTCATACTATTTAATAAATAAACTGAAAATAAAATGAATCCAGAAATAATATCAATGTAAAAATATTATGGATAAGAAAAACTGAACTCTTAATGAGAGAAATTTGTAATTATTGGCCATTATGTCTTAGGAATAAGAAAACATTAAAATCAAGAACATTCACAAGGCAATTTAAATGGTAGGTAAAAACCCATTTAATTATAGATTAATAGATTTTTATTATGAGACTTACCAATTCATAGTTGGTTTATATAATACCAAACTCTACCAATCACATTAGGTGCAAATAATTCCACACAAATTAAATAATTAATTTAATTCAATAAAAAATATACCTTGACATCAAATATCCATATTTAGAAAAGGGTATTTATTTATCAATATTTCCCTAGTATAACAGATATAAATCAAAGTAAAACACTATATGTAGAAATGAGATATAATTTATGAAATAAGAATAACCATGATAAATAATGTAGTTATTTAGGGGAACTTTTATATCTAAAAAACTGGCCTCTTTCATAAAAGAAAACAAAAAACGTGGGCCCATACTTATTCCAAGAACTTTTATATCTAATGGTCAATGGAAAGTGAATATTTAAAGGGGAAGTTACGAAATACAAAATGAAAGAATGATGCGAATGTAAATACTATCCTTGGTCGAAATAATCATAAACCATACAGATGAAGGATAAAGATGGTATAAACATATTCCCATTGGATTAAGAATAATTTTTTTTATGAATATAAATACTAAAAAATATGTTTCCAATCATTCTGGAGAAAAGTATGCTTTTGGTTTTGAAAAAAAAATTTAAAATCCATTTCTTTGAAAAAAAATTTAATTTTTTTTAAAAAATATCCTTATAAAATAACAAAGTAATATTCAATAAAATTATGGTCCTGATGGTGGGTTATTTTTTTCATTTACTAATATTTAAAAAATAAAAACCATTTTTACTATTTAAAGTTCCAATAGTTCCTTGTTCAGAAAATGAAAAAAAAGAATCCTGTCACATTTTTTGTAAAATCCAAAGAGGAATTGTTTTCAAAACACCATGATATTATTTTGAAAAAGTTTTTTATATATTAAAAAATATGAATATTACATTAATGAATCATTTTTAAAAGATAAAAGAAAATGTTAATTTTTGTTTATAATACATGGTTTTGGAAGAAAAGTTATTTTCAACAGAAGAGAGAAATGAAGTCAGATTTTATTGAAACATTCTCGCAATTAATTGAAGTTACAAAGAGTATAAAAATATAAATATTACTTAAAAATAATTATTAATGACCATTGGATAAGAAAGTTCGTGGTTCTATTAAAAAATTGCTAAATAATTTCTTGTAATGGAAATGCATGTGTAATCAATCTTATATGAAATGAGATTATGATGTAAACCTTCGCAATGAACATAAAGTGAAGTGAGAATCAAAAAATGAATCGATTATGTGAATAAAATTTAAATTATTATAAATAAAGTGTAAATAAAAAATAAATAGAAAAAACACAGTATATACATAATCTAATAATATTAACGATAATAAATAAGTAATATTACTCAATCAAAAGAAATTGAGTTATAAAAATATATACCACTTTGTAACTCATAATTTAATTAAACATAGATAGAATAATTCAAATTATAAGTTATGATACCATTAATAATAATGTATTCATGAAATTATATTTCAAAGGTATAATGTATAGACCAAATAGAAGAAACTAGGTGAATAACATATCAATATTCATTAATGAAATGAAATTGAGATGAAATGCCTTACATTACGCTTCCTTTTGGTTGGACGTGAATTAACCAATCGTATATGAGTTTTAAAAATTTTATTATAGTTTATAATAAAACCATATTAATATTTATAATATCATATATTACCATTTTATAATATTTTATCACCCTTTGATCAATGATATTTCATTATTTTCACTATTTTTTATGTTAGTGGCATCTTTTTCTCACGCATGTTTCATCATGAAATATATGCCTCTTGTGTATATTATACAGTTATATCATATATAAAATAATAATAATCATTTAATAATTGTCATATCTTTATATCCTTTTTACTTTTTAAACTTATTCCGAATGATGATTATGAAAAATGAAGTATGTTATGGTCATGGAGACGGTATGTTATACATTCTCATGATTAACATTTGTACATTTCAATGATCATTATCGAAAAAAGGTAATTATTATTTTAACTTTCCATAATGATCAAAATATTATATATATATCATATTATACAATTATATAAATTATCCATGAAGTTTCATGATAAAAAGGGAGTCACGTCGGTTTGTGAAGGAGGTAGTCCACTCTTACATGAGTGATGTTATCATCTTTACGTAAGTGAAAAGGAAGGAAAGAAAATGATGTATATTATATTTACAGAATGATAAATCTATCATTAAAACCATAATTATGTTATTTATATCACATATAATCATTAACATTATTTTTTAATATAAATTTTCTAAAAGTGTAAAAAAATAATTTTAAAGTATGTGTGTCATGTGCAACTAAACCTTCTTTTACGAAAATAATGTTTTTCGAAAAAATTTATATTTATTTTAGTATATCATTATAATTATTTAAAACCAATATATAAATAATAAATACGGGTAAAATATTTATTTTCAAAATTTACTTAATCTTATTCATACCCTCTATTCAAACTTCTTGGAAATAACAATAATATTATATAAGAATCTTAATAGTATATTTTGGTTTAGTAAAACTCGATCTTGTGTGTAACATATACTATCAAAGAAACTCGTTATTGCATGCAATCAAATATAAATTCAATATTGCATCTAATCAATGCTATTGAATAGATATAATTTATTTCATAACAAATTTATTGTAATGTTTCACGGATTTAAATTCCCTTCTACGCATGCTGTTGTGTGGCATATATGCTATAGAATAAAATGTTATTATTTTATAATTTATGGGTATTATGTTATTCCGATCATAAATAAAATACATCCTCACAATTTAGACATGATGTCAACAATCTTGGGTTTGATAACTAAAAAATAAAATTATTGATGAACTCACACAATTAAAGGGTTAATAAAATATACTCTTAATAAGAGATAAATTGAATTATGGCAATCATATAGAATAAAACATATCTAGGGTTCTAAGTAGGATAACATTGGTGGAAGGTGAAGATAGGTATTTAGAAAAAAAGTGTAAATAATTATGGATAGTGATTAAGTTCATTGATTATAAGAAAGTTAATTATTAATGGATTATGAAGGGCCTCGAAACTGTAAATCAGTGATGATTTTAAAGATAATATGGTTCATTGGATATGAATTTAATATGGTAACATTTTTAATTTCATGATGATTTTAATAAAGTTGAGTAATTATTTTATTGTCCATGAATATAATAAAATATATTTTCATGATTCATTTCAATGTCATAAAAAATATCATCCTTTGGTTTTGCTTGAAATAACTTACAATTCATCACCTACTCTGAAATCTGAGTATCTATAAATTTTTTTTATGCTTGAAGCACTTAAATTCACTTTTAATGGATTGTATGTTCTAGAAATGGGTTAAAAGTATTTCTAAAAATCTATAAATACTTTTCAAAACTAATATGGTTAATACATTAATATCTAAACCTCAAAATTAAAACCATTGTCTCCTCAATAAAATTTATTTGTCAAATAGTTTACTTTAAAAAATTACTTATTGACAAGGATATCACATAGTCCAATGGTTGGTGAAAAACCATTATCACCCTTTTTTCACGGGTTCAAGACCTGTGACCTATTAGGACATGATGGTTTGTCACATGGAATGTAGGATGACCTTTTTCTAAATATATATTAATATAATATTTATAATTCTCAAATAAATTACTAGGGAAATCCATTAAGTAAAACTTATCATTAAAAAACCTTTTTACTAGGGTGTTCGATGAATTTTTTTACAAAGTCTAATAAATATTATTTTACTATAATAGTCATACTAACACTAATGGTTATCAATAAATTTATAGTTATTTCTATAAAATGTAAATTAATTATTCCTTATAAAAAAATTCCACTAAATCATAAAGTTGAAATAAATTTCTCCCAATATATCCTTAATATTGGTAGACTCAAATCACATAAAACCTCAAAAGATGTTTTTAAAACATTAAACTTATTATTAATCTTAATATTATAACAATGTTGGTACCCATAAATCTTAATTTAATGAAGACATATATGGTTATAAAATTTAGACAAATCCATAAATAACTCAAGATTATTATACTAAAATACCCTTGGTAAAAACAACTCTATAAAAATACGTTATCTATTTTATTTAGAAATATGTTTTCCCTTTGTCTACGGTTTAACCTAGGTCATTAATTTTCATTACCTATTCAAATCCTTCATAATGGATTGTAAGTAAACATGAATTATCTATAGTAAATCCCCCATTAGTGTCAAACCATGTGTATAGTATGTCATGTTTTCATGCACTGGGTGGTGATTGGGTTTACTCCAATGCACCCTTTTTAGAGTTATTACCCATAGTTACCACTTTTCCATTACAACATCCACTTATATTCTCTATATAGGGATATATTTCTAAGAATAAAAACATAATACATTACTTAAAAAATTTAGTATGTTCTTCTTTATTTATCCAAAAAAATCTATCTTAAGATTAAGTTTCATAATATATGTTTTCCTAAATTTATTTTTCAAGGTTTCAAATTAACTTCATTTTATAAAAACTATAGCGACCCTGGCCCAAGAATCCTGGAGTATATGCCTACTACCATCACATTGGCATAAGTATTAAGGAATAAAATTTTGAAGGACCGACCAGTTTAGTGATCTTGGTAAACCATATACACACATGGGGAATACATTATATTAGAATACAGAAATTTAATTTTTTTTAGAATAACATTATTCCGGCTACCATATCTCTGAAAATTAGTCATAGTAAACATCATTGAATCCGCGGGAATGAAAAAAATAAGGTTTACTCAAATACACCTTAATTTTTAATTGCAATGGAAGAAATCATTAATAAATAAGCATAATCAATATTGAAAGGTAAATAACAAAGCACACATGAACTTTAAATAAATAGAAAGGAATAATCAATATGGTAAGGTAAATAACAGAACACTCATATAATTTAAATAACTCTATATGTAATACTAAATATGAAAATATAAATTACTAAACACAAATTCCATTTAAATAGCTGGATATGGAAAAATCAATATAGAAAGTTAAATAACTGAATACAAATTCCATTTAAATAACTATATATCGAATAATCAACATGGAAAGGTAAATAACTAAACATTCATTCCATTTAGATAATTTGAAAAATAATAATAAATATGGCATGACAAATAACTGAAACTCATGTTATTTAATCAATAAACTGAAAATGGAATTAATCTAGAGATAATATCAATGTGATAATATCTTGGAAATTAATAACTAAAATATCAATGAGGTAAACTCTTAATTATTGGATTTCATGTCTCAAGAACATAATACATCTACCATCAAGACCATTATCAATATGGTTTAATGTATAAGTGAAACCCCATTTAATGTTATCTTAATTAATTTTCCCACATGATACCTACCAATGCATTGAGGGTCTATATAATGAAAGGCCACACCAATCACTTTAGGTCTAAAGAATTCCTCATAAATCAAATAAAAATTCTTATTCATGAATCAATATACCTTAACATAAAATATCAGTATTTAGTATGGGATACATATTTATCAATATTTTCCCTAGTTATATGAATATATTTCAATGTAAAAAATCATATGTAGAAATGTGATTCAATTTAAGAAATAATCATAGAAATGATAAATAATAATGATATTTAGGTGAAATTTAACGTCTAATGGTCCCATAAAATTTAATATTTCAAGGGGTAGTTAATGACTACAAAATGAAAAAAGGAAGTCAATGTCAATACTATCCTTTGAAAAAATAATCATAAGCCATCCAGAGGGAGAATAAGGATTGTATCAACATATAAAAATTAGATTAAAAATAAATTTTTGTTTTCATTAATGAATATAAATATCCTAAAATAATCTTTAAAACCATTATTGATGAAAAAATATTTTTTAAAAAACATTTTTAAAATCCATTTATTTTAAAATCACCTTCAAAATTTTTTATTTTAAAACACCCTCATGAACATGAAAATGTAACTTCAAAGAAATTATGTTCATGATAGTCATTAATTTTGTACATGTATTAATAGTTAAAAATAACATTCCATTTTCACAGTAAAAAAGATATGAATGTTCCTTGTTTAGAAAATGACAAGAATATTCCATTCACATTTTTTGTAAATGAAAAACAAGCATTGTTTTTAAAATGACATAAGATTATTTTGATTTTTTTTGGAAAAGTGTAGAATTGGTTAAAATTAATTTAATGAATAATTTTTAAAAGGATGAAAGCATTATTGAAGTCATTTTTTTTGAAAACATGGTTTCAGAAGAAAACATATTTCCCATTGTATAGATAATTGAAGTTGGACATTCTTAAAACTTTTTCTCAATTAATTTAAGTTCCTGAGAGTCTAAAAATGACCTATTACATGAACAATGACCATTAATAACCACGGTATAAAACAATTCAAGGTTTTATTAAACAATTATAAAATAATTTAATTCAATGGAAATTCAAGTGTAATCAACCCCAAATAAAATGATATTGTGAAGTAAAAATTTACAAATACCATAACGTTGATGTGAGAATAAACTAATGAACAAAATATGTGTATCAGCTATAACTCAAAATAAAAAAATTGCAAATACATCCATATATTGTCAAAAATCATTAAACAAAAATACTATAATATTAATTATAATGATGAAGTAATATAACCTAATGAAAAACTGTGTTATGAAATTCTTTACCACTTGGGAACACTTAATTCAAATAACCTTAAATGAAATAATTAGAATTGAATCCTATGATACCATGAATTATGAATTATTCATGAAAATATTTGTCCATGGGGAAGTGTATATGTATCACTCCCTTTTGAGGTATGTAAACCTTTATTTATTCATTTTATGTATATAAAGTGGTTGGGTAATGTTTCAGAGGGTTTGGATGGTTTTTGGGAAGGTTTTTGGGATTTTATAAACATGAAAAATATAAGAATGGTTAGTAAAAACCACAAATATTCTCCATAAAATTGAGCAAGTTGATGTACTTGAGTCTAGGACGGTGCACGAGGAAGGCGAAAATTTTTCAAACCATGCAACAACCCTAGTTAAAGAATGCATTTTGAGAAAGTGGGATTATATACGGTCGACACCTGATTTTTATAACTGTGTCATCCAACCTTGCAAGGAACCCTCTTACGATAGTAGCATGATCATAGTTAGCACTTAGTTTTCATAACCGTGTGGCTAAAACTTGTGAAATATAATATTGGGGTTTTAAAAATGAACCTCGGTTGGAATTTCATCCCAAAAACCTCATTTATCCACTAACAAGAACCAGTCTCGGGATTCCTTATTCTCAAGGGTTAGTGTGTCTTCCTACTCATTTGGGAATTGATTAAAAGGGGTTTCAAGGTGATTTAAAGGCTATTCTCCCTTGGTAAGTCTCTCTCCTTGGTAGTTTTATGGTTTTCGTAGATCTACTCTCCTCTCTCTCTCTCTCTTAGTTTCCTATATATACTTCTGTCTCACATAGATATTGGGTTTTTATTTTATATAATATTAGTATTTGGGATTTTTGATGTTGGGAAAAGGTATCTAAGGTGATTTTGTGAATGTTTCACCATGTTTTGGTGTGCGGTTATGTAGTGGGTCGATTTCAGCAAACCCTAAAGGTAGGTGGATTAACTCTCCACTCCATTTTGATAGAACTAGAAGAATGAATTCCAAATTAATTGGTCTTTCTTGAAATTTACTATGAAGGTGATGTGTGAATCTTGGCAGAAACCCATTTTGTGATGATTTGTGGATTTTAAGGGAAATGAGTTATTATTATGAAATTTTCTTTGTTGTTGGATTTTTAAAATGATGATTTTAAAATTGGTGGGTTGGTTTATTTTTTGGAAAATTGTTTTTCAAAAATGTGTTACAATAAAATGTTATTTTATTGAAATTTGGTTTGGCATGGATAACAAATTAAGGGTGTTTTCAATAAATAGGTGATTTATTAGAGGAATTTTGGAATGTTTTTATAATTCATGATTGTTTTAAAGGGTAATTTGGTTTGGAAATTGTTGGGTAGTATGGATTCGTATATTTTTGTTGATATGAGTTTGGAATTTTATTATTTTATGGTTATTATGGTTTTGGTAAATGCAATTTTCTTGATTTTTTAATTAAATGTTTAATCATGTGTTTGAAGGGATGAATATTAGCATGAAGTGCCACTATAAAAAGGGTTGGAAAGTGGTGTGAAGTAACACTATAAAAGTGTATGGTTTTGGACATTAAGTTCCTCCATCATTGTAACACCAAGCCTGGGTGTTTGGGTGTGGAATTTGTGAATACGGTTGTATTATGTGTGTATCCATGCAATGTGAAATGGTTAATTCCAATATGGGTTGGGAAAATGGTTAATGTTCTATTTGGTAGAATTCCATAGTATTGTGATGATTTGGGTAAAATGGTTTGGTAAGGGTGTGTTTGGATTGTGGGAAATTTTTTGTATTGTTTGATAGTTTGATATAAATTCTTTTAAAAAATGTTATATCTGGTTCTATCCTAGTGGTGTGAGTAAGAAATTCATTTTTGGATAAAATACTGATTATTATTACTCACCCTCTTCTTTGGCACATTGGTGTTTTTCATATGTTGTACTCCAGGACATAGGTAAAGAAAAATAATCTCATTTATTTAGTGGTTCGTCATGATATTTGGGAAGCCTTATGGTGATGAAGCTTGGAGCTTGTTGTGGAGATTTGGAGATTTATCTTAGTGTCTTGAGCTTTTATGTTGTATTCTTCCACTCGATTCTCAGATTTTGGATTATTATGGTTTGGTTGTATTGGTCCTTTGGTATTATTGAATTGGAAAACTAAGATGACATGCATCATATTGTTGTTTTTTGTATTGGAATGTTTGGTTGTTTGTTTTTATTTCAAAGAGAAAATCATCCCCCACTATTCAATAATCCCTTGACATTTATTTATAGACATTGGTGCCTTGCGGATTTCACCTAAGGAAAAATAGAACCTCCACCATGAATCATGCCAATGATGATGGGCAGGATGTTACAAGAGATATCAGTTTATTCTCTCCTTAACATTCATGTGAAAGTAGTTTTGTTCAATTCTATGTAGATGATTTTTGTTCTTGGAGTTGGTGCTGATTCTTGGTTTATTCCTCTAGTTGGGTTGGTATAAAGTAGTAGGATTGTTGAAACATGAATTGTACATCATAAAAGTACATAACTAAACATTTTATGTAGAACTTCAAGTTACCTGGGAGTCCAGTACGTATGTGTTTTGGAGGCACTTATTGGAGAGTGATCTCATTATCATGGGTGTCTCCAATTAGAGGAGCATGGAATGCATGGTAGGAATTAATTCCCACAAGGATTTCATATTTCATTGGTAACAAAGATTTATGTTTTTTCATGAATGTGTAAATTTTTGAAAATTCTAGAAATAATTTTCAAATGTGGGATTTTTAAATGAGAATGATTATGTGTTTTAAAAATGGTTTGATATTTAAGACAAGATGGATTGTACAAAAAACGAATGGAAAAGGAATAATGGAAATTTTGGAAACCATGGTTCTGATAGTTGAATTGGGATATAATTTAAAATTGGAATCCTTTAGCAACTAGGAAGTGAGACTTATGGTTCTTGTATAGTGTTAATGGAAATGGAACAAGATATATGTCCTAGAGACCAACCAGAAGAAGATATGGAAAATATAGTTTCACATCAGCCCCGGGTGAACCAGAAGATAGTTCATAGAATAGTGAAATCTTTCCAAGATTTGTAAAATGGGAATATGATGGGTGAACCAAATCAGGTGGATAACTCAGTTCAATTTCTGAAGCAAAATCCTCCCACTATTAGGGGTGATTTTGAACTGGATAGGGAAGAATCATGGTGGAACATGATGAATTAAATATTTTATTTCATGTGAAAACTAACTGAGTTGATTGTAAATTTAGTGATATATGTGTTGTAAGATCTTTCACATCAATGGCAGGAATGGGCGGGGAATTTGGGAGCAAATCAAGGTATGAAATGAGAGGGTTTTGAAAAATTTTTATCAAATAATTCTAACATCACATGTTCATGATTACATGAATGAATTGTATATTTATCTTGAATTAGTAGAACCTATCAGTGGTGGAGTATGTGGATAAATTCATTAATTTAGTCCTGTTTGCAACTGATGTGGTAGCTAGGGAATCATTAAAGTAATGATTCACTAAATCATGGATGAGGTAGTAAATCCACACGAAGATTGTGGTGCTTTGTAAAATGGATTATACAGAAATGGTAAATAGTTAAACAGTGGATAAAAGGGATATATTAGGGTCTATAAGTGGAAGAGGTATCATGATACCCATGGGAAATTCTGGGAACTCTAACTTAGGGGGTAATATGAAGAGTATCACTTATTTACTGGGTGGGAGTATATCTCAGAATCAAATAGAAGGATTTTTGAATATTCCATTAAATCATCCAAATGAGCAGGATGTTTTTAGAGTGGTTCTACAAGTCAAAAGAAGTAGTATTGTATAGAAAAACTTCGATCATTTCATAACTAGAAGCAGTCGGGGCAACTTCAGCGTTATTGTCATAATGATCTGAGGTCGAGTGTTCATGACACTCTTCTGGGGCGACATGCATCATATCCTTCGATAAGATGAAAGTACCATCATACCCCTCATCAGTAGAATAGATTTATATATGGTGATTCAAGGAACACCATGACTCTGTATTAGAGAAATAAAGACCAGAGTGTGGCGAGAAAGAAACTATTTGGAACCAAGTAGGTTGTGGAAGATGATCAGTCCGGACCATCCACATGAGAGGTATGATTATTTTGAATTCTACCGTTATGAAAATGTTTTTTGATACATGTGAATATAATTATTTCGTTGCTTCACATACTACTGATTATTTAGGTTTAAATGTAGAAATGATGCCTTCGATTTTGAAACAGCAAACTCATTTAGGTCGAAGAGAGTTTCGATCATTTATCTTTAGATCATGTTATATAATAGTTGATGGGTTTGAGTTGATGTGGGATTTCTCAGTTCTTGAGATATATGTTTATGATATTATCCAAGGTATGGATTGGTTGACTATTTTTAATTCCCACATTGACTGTTATGTGTGAATGGTTACTTTCATGATAGACGACAACAATGATTGTCTCTTTAGATGATTGTATAAGGTAAAGTTGGGTGAAATAGGCCTATTGGAACAAACAATTGAGATGATATCATATCCATTGTTGTCTTTTTCTTTGGAATCGATCAAATAGGATAGTGGAAGTAGTTTAACTGTAGTTTTTAATCAGTTTCTCGATATCTTTCTTGAATACTTTTTTGGGTTTCCACCTGTAAGAAATGTGGAGTTTATGGTTGATATCCTTTTGGGGGCCAATATTATCTCACTTCCATCTTACCGGATGGAACCAACAGAGTTTAGGGAATTGATTGTGGAATATGATGAGATAGAAAATAAAGGGTTTATCTGAACTTTAACAAATTCATAGGCAACATTGATTTTGTTTATTAAAAATATGGATGGAACTCTTCTGTTGTGTATTGATTACCATAATATTAACCGTGTTCTGAGAATGAATTCATATCTACCCCCATTCATTAATTATTTATTCTATCAGTTTAGGGGAGCTCAGTGGTTATCTAAAATTGAATTTCAATTAGGTTATCATTAGTTGCAGGTGTGAAAGAAGGATATTCTGAAATAGTCTTATAAAAGTATATATGGCCATTGTGAGTATGTGTATATGCCATTTAGTCTTACTAATGCTATAATAGTCTTCATGGAATTTATGAATAATATATTTCAGAGATATATGGATTATTTTTTGGTGGTGTTTGTTGATCATATAGTGGTGTTTTCCCTGACAAGGGTTAAGCATGAGAAAAAATTGGAAAAAATTTTAGGGATTTTTAGAGATCATCATCTTTGTGCCAAATTATCAAAGTGTGATTCTTGGATATGAGAGGTTCATTTCCTTGGTCATGTTATTTTTGAGAATGGGGTTTTAATGGATCAAGAAAAGGTAGATGCTTTTATCTCTTAGAAACCACTCATGAATTGTTTTGAGGTATGAAGATTCCTTGGTCTAGTTGGGTACTACCGACCATTTGTCATGACTTATCATGATTATCCTCAACCATTATATATTTTATAAAAAATAATGTTCCATTCCAATTTATTGAGTAGTTCCAGAAGTCCTTTTATGAGCTTATGAGTCTCCTTAAATTAGCACCGATCATGGTTTTTCCATAAATAACAAAATGGTACGTGGTGTGCTGTGTTACATCAGGATAATGTTTGGGGTTTTTTCTCATTAAAGGGGATCATTTGGTTGCATATGATTGAAGGTATTTGTGTTTTCATGAGAGGAACGGCCCAATTCATGATTTGGAATTGGTTTTGGTAGTGCATTATTTGAAAACATGGTGCTACTATCTATTTGGTGAGAAATTCCTAGTCTTTACCCATCAAAAATGTTTAAATCATATTTTCTCATAGATAGATTTAAATATGATGAAAATTAGATAGATGCAATATCTTTAAATTTTTGAATTTGATATGATGTACACATTGGGTAAAGTCAATTCGGTGGAAAACACATTCAGTATAAAGTCATATGCATAGGTGGTGAAACAATCATAGAATAAATGGAAGATGATGTTGATTATTACCTATATGATATTGTAATGTAAAGATGAGGTTGTTGTGGTAGTTTTCTTTCCAATTTCATTGGTTCATGATTTATTTGGATTGGTTAAAGAGTAGAAAACTTCCGATTCAGAATGTGTTTCTATGGGGTAAAAACTCAATGGTGGAGAGACCATTTTGGGATAGATATGGATAAGAATTTAGTGTCAGGATTTAGGAATCAGATGGTTGTACTATTAAATTTTCAGGATAATATCTTCTGTGTATATCATCATTCCAGATGGGTTGTCCATCTTGGAATTAAGAAAATGTATATGGTGTTGAAAGCTCAGTTCTGGTGGGACGGTATGAAAAGTAAAGTGGAGAAGTTTCTTTAAAGATTTTAGATTTTTCAGCAAGAAAAGTCAGAGAATCAGTGGCTGAGGGAGATGTTGTAGTCCTAACATATCCCTATGTGGAAGTGGGAACAGATAGTGACATATTTTGTTATAGGTTTCCGATGAACAGTTATGAAACATGATTCTATATGGGGGATTATGGATTGACTAACAATGTGGGATCATTTAATTCATATTTGGGAATCTCTTATGGTGGAGGATATGTCCAAAATATATATCCATGAGGTGTTAATGAGGAATTGTGTTCCAATTTTTATTGTAAAAGATAGATATCAAAGGTTCACAACTCATTTCTAAAAATCCTTATGACAATCCCTTGGGACTCAGTTGACGATGAGTATGGTATATCATCCTCAAATAGATAGAAAATCCGAGATGATGATATATAGGTTGGAGGAAATTTTGTGATCTTATTTCAAGGATTTTGGTGGCTCATGAGAGGATTACTTTCCATTGGTGGAGTTTTAATATAATAAAACATATCAGGTATCAATACATATAGCTCCATTTGATGCATTGTATGGGAATCTGTGTCATTCTCCACTATATTGGGGGGAAATATGAGACACTTTAATAGTTATTTTGAGCCTTTTCCAAGAAACTATAGAGAATATAATGTTGATTAGGAAGATAATAGAGATGTTTTAGAGTCATCAAAAATCATATCTAGATCATCATCACTGGATGTTGTCATTGGAGGTGGGTACTCATGTGTTCATGAAAATCTCTCCTAGGGATGGACATCATCATTTTGGAAGGAATGGTATGTTATCTCTAAGGTATATTGGGCCTTTTGAGATACTTGAGTTGGTTGGAGAGGTGGTATATCATTTGGATTTTACACAACGGTTCAGTGTAGTACATAATTTTCTTCATGTTTCTTTGTTGAAAATGTATCAACTATATCCTAACCATGAGATTCGATGGGATCATGTTGCAAAAGAGCCAGATGTGTCCTTGGTGCATCTTCTATTGTGGATTTTGTATAGGAAATATAATATCTTATGTGGTAAAAGAATTGGTCTAGAGTGGTTTTTGTGGAAACATGGTATGATTCTGGAGGAGAATTGGGAATGGGAAAAAGAAATGGCCATAAAATGTCCCAAGGTCTTTTAAAAAGTGATGGTTTACTAATTTTTGAGGACAGAAAGGCCAACATTGGGGAGAAGAAAACACCCCCTATTTGAGGTATCTAACTCTTTATTTATAATTTTTATGTATATAATTTTGTTGGGAAATGTTTGGGAGAGCTTGGATGGTTTTAAGGTAGGTTTTGGGGATTTTTTAAGGGTGGAATGTTTGATCACAGATAGTGAAAACCATACAGGTTCTCTAAGAGACCATGAAAGTTAAGGAAATTAGATCTGGGTGGGTACATGGTTATGGTTAAATGTTTACAACCCGTGATGATACCCCATCTAATGATTGAATCTTGAGATAGTTGGCTTCCATATTGGCGACACACCTTTTTTTTAACTATGTAGGCCTATAGTGTGAGGTACCCTCTTGAGATAGTAGCAGGTGCACAATTAGCGCACAAATTTCCTGAATTTGTGAATAAACATTGAGTGTATTAAAAAGAGTGTTCTAAAAAATCAAGACTTCTTCTTGATTTTCCCCAAGACACCTTATTTCTTCTCCCACATGAACCAAACTTGGGATTCCTTTTTCTCAGGGGTTAGAGAGTCTCTCCCATTCATTTTTGAAGTGATTTTAAGGGTTTTCAAGGTGATTTTAAGGATATTATCCCTTGGTATGTCTCTCTCCTTGGTAGATTCAATGTTTTAGTTAGAACTACCCTACTTTCTCTATCTATCTATCTCTATCAGTTTCCTATATCTTCTTATGTTGCATGTAGATCTAGGTTTTTCCATATAATTGTCAAATTTGGACATTCTAATGCTAGATAATGGAATCTATGGTGATTTTGTGAATGTTACAGCCAGTTTTGGGGTTCAGCTGTGTGGTCGGTTGATTTCTACTAACCATAAAGGTTGGTGAATTCACACTCAACTTCATTTTTCTAGAAATAGATGGATTCATTTCAATTTAATTGGCCTTCCTTGAAATTAATTTTGAATGTGATGTTCAAAGCTTGGTGGAATTCCATTTTGTGATGATTTGAATATTTTAAGGAAAATTGGTTATTGTTGTGAAATGTGAATTTTTGAATGATTTTAAAATGATTATTTTAAAATTAGTGGGTTGGTTTATTTATGGAAAATAGATTGTGAAAAATTTTATTCAATAAAATGTTGTTTTATTGAAGTGTGGTTTAACATAGATAATGACATAAGGGTGTTTTCAATAAATGGGAGATTAATTGAAGTGGTTTTGGCTTTCTTTTTGAATTTTTATTGGAATAAAAGGTTATTTGGTATGAAACTTATTGGGTAGTATGGCTTAGAATTTGTTTGTTGTTATGATTTTTGAAATTATTGATTTTCTAGGTTTTTTGGTTTTGGTAAATGCTATATTCCAGATTGTTGGCTTAAAATTTTAAGCATGTGTTGGAAAGGATGGATAGAGGTATGATGTACCACTATAAAAGTGGTTGGAAAGTAGAGTTAAGTACCACTATAAAAGTGGACTAGGTTTTCCATGAAGTTATACTATAATGGTAACACTGAGATCTGGTGTGTGGGTGTATACTTTTTTAATACAGTTAGAATATGTGTGCATCCCCACAAGGTGAAATGGATTATGAAAATATGTGGTATGATAATTTTTTAATGAATAATTTTGTTTCTTTCCTTATTATTATTATGATTTGGGTAAAATAGGTTGTTAAGGGTGTATTTGGATTGTTGGAAATTGTTTCATTGTTTGATGGTTTTATATAAATTATTTTATATAATGTGATAACTGATTCTATCCTAGAGGCCTGAGTAAGGAATTAATTTGAGGAAAAACAAGTTAGTATTATTACTCACCCACTACTTTATAAATTCTATGATTTTTTAGATCTTGTACTCCAGGATATAGCTAATGGTAAAATATATCATTTATTTAGAGGTTTATCATGATTATTTTGTGGTCTTATGGTGTTTGAGCTTGGATCTTGGTGTGGAGCTATGGAGATTTATATAGGTGTATTGAGTATTTTTATTTTAGTATCCTATATTGTACTTTGGTTCTAGATTTTTTTGGTTTGGTTGTTTTGGTGATTTGTTATTTTTGAATTGAAAAACCTCATGGACATGCATCACATAGTTTTTCTTGTATCGGCAGGTTTGTTTGGTTATTATCATTTCAAAGGTCAAATCTTCTCCCATCTTTCAAGAATCCCTCATCATTTATTGTTAACCTTGGGCACCGTTGGGATGTTTCCTAACGATGAGTAGTACCTCCGCCTCAACTAACATCAATGATGAGGGGTATTATGTTACATTGTACACCATATAGAATAAACTAGGTTCATAACATTACAACATGTGTTAATAAAATGAAATTGAGAAGAAATCCATTACCTTAAAATTAATTTTGGTATAACATGCATTAAATTTATGTATATTGCTTTAAAAAGTTTTATTAACATATAGAAGAACCATATAAATATTTATAATATCATACATTACCCTTTTATAATATTTTATCTCTTATTCATTAATGATCTTTCATTATTTTCATTGTTTTGGGAATTGATTGCCAAGTTTTCTCATAAATTTGTTGTCAAGAAAGATCTGGTTATTACACATATTATAGAGTTATATAATCTATATAATAATAATAGTGAAATAGTTATCATATTTTGAAATCAATTTTACTTTTTAATACAATCATGAATTAGGGTTATGAAAAATTAGGTATGTTACAATCATAGAGACAGTAGGCCATAGTTACGCATGAGAGACATTTCCACATTTCAATGATCATTATGGAAAGGAGGTAAGTAATATTTTAACTTTGTAGAATGATTATAATATTTTATATACTAATTATATAATTATTTAAATCATCCATGTGGTGTGGTTATGAAAATAGAGTTAGATCACTTCATGAAGGCGGTTGGCCCCACATACATAGATAATGTTATCATCTCTATGAGGGTCGAAAGTAAAGAAACTAAATGACATATATTATCTTCTCCAAATTGTTAATATGTATTGAATATCATATTTTTTTATTTATATCAAATATTATCATTAAAATTATCTTTATCACTATCCATGGGATGTGTTAGTGAAAGACAAATCAAATCACTTTGTGAGGTAGCGGTCTCCCATATAGATGATCGATGTTATTATATCTCCTAATGAATGGAAGGTATATATATGAGATATAATGAACCCATAGGTATATAAATGATAAAAAATGATATATATAATTTATATACATCATCATACCCAACCTTGAATAGTGAAAGTGAAAAAATGAATGATATCAGTTCTTGAGGATATAGTCCACTGTACACACGAACAATGATTTCATAACCCATTTGTTGGAATTTTGTGATGTTTTAGGTCATACCATTAAAATAGAAATATAAAAATATATTTAACGTGCTAAAGTTATTATATCATCATGTTATGAAAATAATTTATGTATGTGTTTGAGGAAATAAAATGGATATGCTTGTTGAAAAACATTACCTCTTCTCCAGGTATCCACCTTATATAAGGACCTAGCCTTAAAGCATTACATGATAATGAATTAAATGAATAATTAACATTGTGGATCTTTTCAGGTTTATAGTTTTAGAGAATTAGGACATAACTATTACATATCAACTTGAATATTACAAATTAGACACTTCTACTATAACTGATTTTTTTTGAAATCCGTAAATAAAACAAGAGTTCTTTTCATGATATAAATATTCTTGAATACTTCCTTTCTCTTACCCTTCCTTATAACCTGTGAAATTATTTTCAAAAACATGGAATGAGCATAAAAATCTTAGTAAGGGTTATAACATAATGAACAGAGACATTAACCCATAAAAAATACAATCCAATGAAACAATAATTATCAATCATAACATTCCTTCTGAAATCGTAATATTTATGAATAACACATAGTAATCACAATTCATAAAGGTAACTTAAGGAATACAAAACATACTTACATTGTTGCTATCACAGCTACATATGGTGTCACATTTGGAATACCCATCAAAGTATATTCCTTAAATCTATTCAAAGAAACATTCAAATTTACCTAATTCACATTACCCAATGCATTGGAGAGCAATCTCGGGCTCACCCGCCCTAGGTTTATCACGGAACCACCTATATACACAACAATGTCCAAGAACAATAACATAATCATAACACATAACTTAAGCACAAAAGAAATATAACATTCCCACTATGTAATAACAATATAACATTTTATGATATTGAAATAATAAATCCATTATAAAAAATCCATTTTCAATACCAAAATACATAAAAAGAGTATACGGAATTTATTTTACTTTTGAAAACGTTACGAATTGTTAAGGAAGCCATAGATCAAATAATACTCACGGTGGTAGAAAAGTTCATTGTCACTGCTTACGTTAAATAAGAAACATTTCTTTTTTGTCATTTAGTAAAAAGATTCATATAGAAAATATTCTCATTGAATGAAATGAAAAGTCAAATGGGTTTTATACACCGTATAAAATAAAGTCGTGTAAAAATAAAAATATGCCTTAATGAAAGGATATTGAGGCGAAGTCCCGTACGAAGATGGTATCCTTAGATTAAGGATAAAACAATTACATAATTATGTGTGAAAAATATATATACACCCAATATATGTGGATATTACGTGTAAAACAATCAGAGGTCATCCACACATATTCATAGTGTGACATAATCATGAAGTAGAGGTTTAACCCAAAGAATTGAAATTGGGTTAAGAAGTTCCCTTATAGAAATTCGACAGCCTTACCACGTCACTTTAAAATTCGGAAAATGAGTTTAGGAGAGATAAAAAGGGTATCTCATCACTTGGACATAAAATTTACATCAATAAGGATATATAAGAACATATCCCAACATTAAGAAGATGTAAATTAAAAGACCTGACAAAAAGAAGTCTTTTAAAAAGAGGAGGGTGAAAGGTTCCCTTACTGATTTGGGTAACTTTCGAAATGTACACCCCATGAAAGAAGGACTATACAACATTGATGTAAATAAATATAAAGGAAATTATATTACACAAAGAGTAGAATAATGGGTAGTACATACACCACTCAATGGAGATAGTGGAAAAGATAGCATGAAACTCACGGGAATAAAATGTGAGATAAAAACACCTTACCTCGTTGTAATTAATAAAGTCGTATGACCAAAAGATAAGAAGAAACAAATGAATCACAGAATAAAATTAATATAAATAGATTCATGATGATATATATCAAATGTAAGTACACAATACACCACATGCAATAAATAATTGGTGAACAATGGAAATCTCATGGAATGAAAAGAGAGATAAGAAATCCCTTACCTCAAGTCTGACTTATCTTGTTCATTACATCATATTCCTGAATAATAATCTTTGGTCAATTTATAATTTCTTAAGGACTTCGTTTAAAGTTTTTTATTCAAATCATACGACATATTATCATGTTATAATAATTAGTTAATTATGTGAGTTCATATCATACGTTTTGTCGATGTTCAGTACATGAGTCAAAAAAACTTGCTTGAAGAGAATTGTCCATGTAGTTATAAGTACATCATCTACGGAATGGTGTTCATGATTTAAATATCATTTATTTCCAGTGTATATGTATTTAATAATATTCCATAATGTTTGGAGTAATGAAATGAAATTTACCATTCATGGATACGGTAGGCAGTACGTACGCATGAACACTACTTTATTTTTTTTGTCATATTAATGGACATTAAAACTAAATTAGACATAGATATATTATAATTCCAGTTTAATATAAATGTTATATAGGTAACTTACTTTCATAAATTCTATCCTTTATACCTTCTATGTGTGGAATGAATGAGTCATATAACTTTTAGGGGCGGTAGTCCGCACTTCCTAAAATGAAATTATCACATTTACCCATTATGGAAACCATAAAGGTATGAAAGAAATAAAAAATAGAAAAGCATGAGGAAACATAAATATAATATATATCATATATAAATATATTTCCATCATAATGGACACCATGAGAGGTGTTAATAGAAGACTAAACAATCATCATTTCATGAGGCAGTAATTCGCCACGCACAGAAACTGTATGTCCTTTAACCATTAGATGGAGGTGTGTATAAGTGTAGGTAGAATACTTATCATAACAACATCCTCGTATATTTAGGATACTGGTGTAATTATTGGATCAAATAATAATAAGATATTTGGGAGTTAAGAAGGAAAATAAAAGAAAGAAACTAGAGAGAAGAAATTACCTCTAAATCAGGTAACTCTTTTTGATTGGAGCCAAAGGATTCCTTGGAAAGACTTCTGCCCATAGTGAGCCTTCTAGGAGTAATATAGGGATGTGGAGAGACAATATGAGAAGATGTTGGATGATCCACGGGCTTGATAGGTGTGGGTAAGGGGGTAGAGGTGGGGGCCTTTTATAAGACGGTGGAGGGTCACTTCTGGAAAGTCTTTAAATGTTACTTTATTATAAAATGGTTTTCAAATTTTAAAGGTCCCACAATGAAATATTTTGAGGATAAAGTGATAAGGGTTCTAAATCCACCCATCAAATAGGATTTACACAAGTTTCTGTCTTATATTTTACCTTATCTTTTCATTTTATTTAAATCGTTTGTTAATGAGGTAATCACTGCATCATCATGGTGTCATAAATAAATGTATTTATTTAATTTCTAAAAATTATAAAAAAAATACAATGATGTAGGAAATATTTTTTTCATTCCAATTACTATTTATATTATAATATATCATTTATTTAATCAAAATTAAAATTGTTTTACTTAGGATATACAAACCTTTCTTATATTTCTCTTCTTTTTTAAAAATAATGTCATAAATGTCACTATCACACCCATGTGACTTTATGGGCCCTCAAGTTAGGTAAAAAGAATCCCATGGTCATAAATGACTCAAAAAAGAGTATTTTAAAACATTTTGAGGTCATTTTATATTATTATGATATTATTTTATTACCCTTAACTACCCGATTACTAATTAATCACGATAAATAAACATAATTACCGTCATTACTATTCATAATGTCCAAAAATAAAAGAGTCCTAATTACATAATTTGGACATTATGATTCCAAATATGGAATCTATTTTACCTAATTCCAAACATGGAAATTTCAGTAATTAATTTAAAAATAATTCATGTTGTTACAACCAAAGAAGAGTTTTTAAGAAGTAAAATTTATCAAAATATTGACGTGTTTTTACATCCAATTGAAAAGTGAAATTACTTCCAATGAACAAAATTGTATTAAGTGATTAAAACATTATTCAATTAGACTTTAAAACCTATTATAAGCACAATAAAACTATATAATTAAGTTATATAAAAAAATAGTTTTGAAGTAAAATGCAGTATTTTTCACAATTCATTAAAAATGAACATTCGTCAGAAAAATACCAAACATTTATCCAAAGTAAATCTGATATTTAAAATTAAAAAATGATTTACATTTTACCAAATTAAAAACATATAAGTTTAATTAATTAATTTTATAATTAATTCTCACAGTCAGACAAATAGTGTGTTTTTAAGAAACAATATCTATCAAAAAATTGACACTTGTTCATGTCCAATTTCAAAGTGAAATTAATTCCAATGACTACCATTGGATTAAATGATAAAAATATATTTTTCACTACAATTTAAACCCAATTTATAAGATAATCTAACCATATAAATAAATTAGATTAAAATGTGGGTTTGAATTAAAATACATCATTCTCACTATTCATTAAAAAATGAACTTTATCGAAAAAATAACAAAAATTTACACAAAATAAATTTTGATGACCCAATTCTAAAGAAGGATTATAATTTGTCAAATATAGCATATAAATTTAATAAAAAGTAGATTTAAAAAGGGTTCTCCATCAAGAGGATGGTAATCGACCTTTTTAAGAATATTAGAATATTTATGCTTAAAATTGGATTCATTCACATTTTAAGCCTCTATCATTTACTGGGTAATTGTTAAAATATTTAATATATATATATAACCATTTTGTAGTTAGTTCTATTAATTCTAACCATTACAATGGATAGGCGTTAACTTCCATTTAAAATAATATTATTATATTATTAGTGTGCAATTTAAGATTGAAAAGAAACTCATTATTGCATATTGGGTACGCCATCGAACATAGAATCCCCTTTAAATTAATATTAATATTTTATTCAAAAATGTTAATAAATATGAAAATTTCATATTCTTTATTTACCATGGATGTTACATCCTTCCCCCCTTTTTGGAATTGCATCCTCGCAATTTTGAAATAAGTCTTGGAAACTTCCTTGAAAGCCCCACATTGAAAAAAGATTCAATAAAACTATCACTTTAAAAGAAAGAAAGACAAGTACAATGGTCACCTGAGATAACCAAGGATCCCATGAAAATATGGATATGGGGGAGAAACTAAGGGTCATGTTCTAATTCAGACTGATAGAAAATATGATTAGGAGAAAGTTAACAACAAGAAAACCACACAATTGTGTTGGGTTAAATGGTATTTGATTCCCCAATATGAAGAGTTAACAGAAAAAGTTTTTGTTTTAAGTAAATTTTCATTACGGAATTTATTTATGAGCTTAACTAAAACATAATTAAACATACTTACTTGTCATGTAGACTTTCATCTCTTACTTTATTTCTAACACAATCTCATATTTTCTCCAAAATATGAGTATTTAAGATGACTTGTTCACATTAAGAGTGCTATAATCAATTTCTAGAGAATCACATAATCCACAAAAGATGAACTATAAATTTCCCATGTCTTAAACATAAACAAAATTGTTAGTACAAGATTAGATAATCCCCAAAAAAATATAATCTTTTACAAAAATAAAAACTACTCTTAATCTCCATAATTTTTCAAACAATACCCAAAGTTCAACAAAGACCATTCAATACAAAATTTCCCATAAAATT
Organism: Viscum album; assembly: GCA_963277665.1. Taxonomy (NCBI): domain Eukaryota; kingdom Viridiplantae; phylum Streptophyta; class Magnoliopsida; order Santalales; family Viscaceae; genus Viscum; species Viscum album. Next base: position 103,310 of record CAUJRU010001336.1, on the reverse strand, counting down.
ATTCAAAATAAACCAAACAATGATTAAAACCCAAATCTCGGAAGGATTTAATCACACAGAATTCTAAGGTAAATCTTAACATTTATCTCCAAATAACATCAGTTACTCTTAAAGTATCATATTGAAAAGAAATTAACCCAATAAAATATCCTCCATCATAGGTCAATCATTTCCATAGATAACCCAAAATCAAATTATTCTTGATTCTTAAGATCATATAACAAAAAAGAATTAGTTATACTAACCAGGGAATTCATGTATTCCAGTGGTAGGTGATAAATACAAGTTGCACATTGGTTATGGGTTCGATTCCCTCAACTTCGTCCGACGTGACGGATTGTCACACGGTCTGCGTGTTTTCCTTTTAAAAAAAATATATAATTTTATAATAATCCCAAAATGTGATAAATTCATAAAAAATAACCATAAAATATTTTAACCATAAAATTTATCTAATAATTTTCATTCTGCATCCCAAAATGCAAAAACCAGTAATTACCTCAAATTCAAGGATCATATAAACCAAAATGGTTCTTTATAAAGATATCCACAAAAGAAAAGATAAAAATTCCTTGAATAAAATTTTCATATATCAAAATCAGGGTTACATATACTATAAAATGTATTCTAATGTAATCCCATCATCAAAAGAGCCTTAATACTTTTAAGCATTTCACCATCCAAAAATATAACATAACTCATGAATCCCTTATATGTTGAATTCTTAATCATTCAATATTTTTCATGATCCATTAACCATTCCCTTCCAGATTATTCAGAAATACTTCTTTCCTACAATCAAAATCATTAATCATATCCTATGATTCAATAATAGGAAAACATATGTTAAGAAATAATCCATCCCTTTCATTGGTTATTGTTAGTTTCTTCATCCTCAATCAGAATGGATTTAGGTATGGATAAATTAATATTTTTACGATCCAGGTGATACCATTACCGAAAATTCTTTGTAGGACACGTGTTTTCATAATGACCATGCACACCACATTTAAAACATTCAATTGATCCTTTAGAAAGAAATTATTTCCATTTCCTAGTGTCAACTAGATGATTCATTTTTCCATGGTAGGTTCTTGATTTATGACCTTCATTTCCACATCTATAGCATATTTATGTCCCTTTGAAACATTTTCCTAGGTGTTTCTTTCCACATCTTTGATACATATGTTTTTTCAACACACTTACCTTATTGATTGTTAACTAAACATCCATAGGGATTTGTTTCTCGCATATATGAGGCCTTATAAAAATCACTAAGGTTCAGGTGGTCAATCATGACTCTAGATAGTTTGTTGAGAAAAACCAAAATAGTTCTCATTGCACCTTCCATATCATTCATTTGCTCATTTTGAAAACTGTCACAATTTTCTTCGCATCAACTGTCACTTTGGTGCCTGCTAGATCTATCCATTTACTAAAACCAAAAAGTTCAATGAGAGTATATTAGTAAAATCATCATTTAATATCTTATGAGAATTGTAAATACTATGATATACTTATTCATGTTATCTTAATCTCATTCACTTTTTAAAAAAACTATGAATCTTTCTAAAATCCAAACCATTATGGTATTGTCACTTATGCTTAAAGAATACCCTATCCTCTAAAGTTATCTAAACCGACCTCTGATACCAACTATAAGAACCCAACATAAAAACATTACATAATCACAAATTAAATGAATAATTCTCATTGATGATATTTTCAGGTTTAAAGGTTTAGAGAATTAGGACATAACTATTACATATCAACTTGAATATTAAAAAGTAGACACTTCTACTATAACTGATTTTTTTTCAAATCCTTAAATACAACAAGAGTTATTTTCTTGATATAATTATTCATGAATATTTCCTTTCTCTTACCCTTCCTTATAACCTGTGAAAAACATTTCAATAACATGGGATCAGCCTAAAAAGCTTAGTAAGGGTTATAACATAATGAAAGGAAACTTTAACCCATCAAAAATAAAAACCAATGAAACCATAATTTTCAATCATAACATACCTTCTGAAATCCTTTTATTTATGAATAACACATAGTCATCAAAATTCATAAAGGTAACTTAAGGCATACATAACATACTTACATTTTAGCTATCACTGCTACATAGGGAGTCACATTTGGAATACCCATCACAGTATATTCCTTAAATATCTTCAGAGAAACATTCAAGTTTACCTCCTTCACGTTACCCATTGCATTTGAGAGCTGTCTCGGGCTCACCCACCCTAGGTTTATAATGGAACCACCCGTATATTTACCAATGGCTAAGAAACATAACATAATAATAATACATAACTTTAGCATAAATGAAAGATAACATTCCCACATTGCAATAATAATATAACATTTTTTGATATTGAAATAATAAATCCATTCTAAAAAAACAATTTTCAAAACCAAAATACGTAAAAAGAGTATATGGTATTTATTTTTCTTTTGAAAACATTATGGCTTGTTAAAGAATCCATAGATCAAATAATACTCACAGTGGCGGAAAAGGTTGTTGTCACCGCTTACGTTAAAAAAGAAACATTCCTTTTTGTCGGTTAGTAAAACTCTTCATAGAGAGAAGACTCCCTTTGAATTAAATGAAAATAAAAAAGGGTTTTATACACCGTATAAAATAAAGTCATTTAGAAATCAAAAGATTTCTTAATGAAAGGATATTGAGACAAAGTCCCGTACAAAGACGGCATCCTTAGATTAAGGATAAAACAATTACATAATTATGTGTGATAGATATAAATACAACCAATAAAAGTGGATATTAAGTGTAAAATAATCAGATTTCATCCAAACATATTCATAGTATGACATAATAAAGAATTTTTGGTTTAACCCAATGAATTGAAATTGGGTTATGAAGTTCATTTACAGAAATTTGACAGCCTAACGACATCACATTAAAATTTATAAAATGAGTTGATGATAGATAAAAATGGTATATCATCACTTGGACATAATATTTACAGTAATAAGGATATATAATAACATGTCCCAACATTAAGAAGATGTAAATTAAAATACCTAACAAAAATAAGTCTTTTAAAAAGAGGAGGGTGAAAGGTTCCCTTACTGATTTGAGTAACTTTCGAAATGTACACCCCATGAAAGAAGGACTATACAACGTTGATGTAAATACCCATAAATGAAAGAATATTACACAAAGAGTAGAATAATGTTCCATACATACACCAATCAAAGGAGATAATGGAAAATATAGCAAGAATCTCACGAGAATAAAAAGTGACATAAAAACCCCTTACCTTGTTGTAATCAATCAAGTCATATGACCAATAGATAATAAGAACCAAATGAATCACATAATACAATGAATATAAATAGAATCATGATATCAAATGGAAGTACACAATACACCACATGTAATAAATAATTAGTGAACAATGGAAATCTCATGGAATTAAAAGCGAGATAAGAAATCCCTTACCTTAAGTCCGACTTGCCTTGTTCGTTTCTTTATATTTCGGAATAATAAACTTTGGTCAATTTATAATTACTTAACGAATTCATTTAGAGTTAATTATTCAATTCATATCACATATTATCATGTTATAATAATTAGTTAATTATGTGAGGTCATATCATACGTTTTGTTGATGTAAGATACATGAGTCGAAAATAAACTTGTTTGAAGAGAATTGTCTATGTAGTTATAAGAAAATAATCCCCGGAATAGCGTTCATGATTTAAATATCATATATATCCAGTATATTTTTATTTAATAATATTGCATAATTTTTGGAGAAAAGAAATGAAATTTACCGTTCATGGAGACGGTAGGCTGTACGTACGCATGAACGCTAATTTCATTTTTTATCATTTTAATGGACTTTAAAACTAAATTAGACATAGATATATTATAATTACAGTATAATATATATGTTATATAGGTAAAATAGGTTTTTAAATTTTATTTTTTATAATTTCCACATATGGAATGAACGACTTATATCACTTTGAGGGGGCGGTAGTCCACACATCCTAAAATGAAATTATCGCGTTTACCCATTATGGAAACCATAAAGGTATGACAAAAATGAAAAATAAAGAAGCATGAAAAAAACATAAACATAATATATATCATATATAAATATAGTTATATTATAATTTCCACTATAATAGGTGTTAAAATAATATTGAACAATCATCGTTTCGTGAGGCAGTAATTCGCCACCCACAGAAACGATATGTTCTTTAACTATTAGACGGAGGTGTGGGTAAGTGTAGGTAGAATACTTATCATAAAAAAATTCTACTATATTTAGGAAACTTGTGTTTTTATGGGATTAAAAAATAAAAAGACAGTGGTGAGTTAATATGGAAAATAAAGAAAGAAACTCGAGAGAATACATTACCTCTAAATCAAATAACCTTTTTTGATTTGAGACAAAGGTTTCCTTGGAAAAAATTCTTCCCAATGTGAGGCTTCTAAGAGTGAGATAGGGATTTGGAGAGATAATATGAGCTGAGGATGGACGATCCAAGGGCTTGAGAGGTGTGGGTAATGGGGTAGTGGTGGGGGCCTTTTATAAGAGGGAGGAGGTTCACTTTTGGAAAGTCTTGAAATATTACTTTATTATAAAATGTTTTTCAGATTTTAAAGTTCTCACAATGATATATGTTGAGGATAAGGTGATAAGGGTTCGAAATCCACCCATCCAATAGGTTTTCGACAAGTGTAAGTCTTAGAGTATACCTTATCTTTTCTTTTTATTTAAATCGTTCATTAATGAGGTAATCATTGCATCATCATGGTGTCATAAATAAATTTATTTATTTAATGTCTAAGAATTATAAAAAAATACCATGTTGTAGTGAATATTATTAGATTTCCAATGACTATTTATAGTCTATGATATCATATAGGTAAACAAAATTAGAATTTTTTTACTTAGGGTATACAAACCTTTGTTATATTTCTCTTCTTTTTTAAAAATAATGTCATAAATGTCATCGTCACACCCATGTGACTCCATGTGCCATCAAGTTCAGTAAAAATATATCCATGGTCGGAAATTACTCAAAAATAAGGATTTAGACACTTTTTGGGGACTTTTTATTTTATTATGATATTATTTTATTACCCTTAACTACCTGATAACTAATTAATCTCGATAATTAATGATAATTACCGTCATTACTATTCATAATGTCCAAAAACAAAAGAGTCTTAATTACATAATTTGGATATTATGATTCCAAATATGGAATCCATTTTACCAAATTCCAAAAATAGAAATTTTTGTAATTAATTTAAAAAAAATTCCTATTGTCACAACCAAAGGCGAGCTTTTAAGAAGTAAAATTTATTAAAAGATTGACTTATTTTTACATATAATTGAAAAGTGAAATTACATCCAATGAACACAATTTTATTATGTGATAAAAACATAATTAAATAAAAAATTAAAACCAATTAAAATGATAATCTAACTATATAATTAAATTAGATGAAAAAGTAGTTTTGAAGTAAAATGCAGTATTTTTCACTATTCATTATAAATGGACATTTGTCAGAAAAATTCCAAAAATTTATCCAAATTAAATTTGATAATAAAAATTCAAAAATTATGTAAATTTTACCAAATTAAAATCATTTATTTTTCATTAATTAATTTTATAATTAATTCCCGCTGTCAAGACAAATAGCATGTTTTTAAGAAACAATATCTATCAAAAGATTGACACTTGTTTATGTCCAATTTCAAAGTGAAATTAATTCAAATGACCACAGTTGGACTAAATGGTAAAAATATATTTTAACTAAACTTTAAACCCAATTAAAAAGATAATATAACCATATAAATAAATTATATTATAAGGAGTTTTTGAATTAAAATACAACATTTTCATTATTCATTAAAAATGAACATTATCGGAAAAATAACAAAAAATTACACAAAGTAAATTTTGAAGTACCGATTCTAAAGAAGGATTTTATTTTGTCAAATATAACATAAAATTGACAAAAATTAGATTTAAAAATGTTTCTCCATCAAATGGCTGTTAATCGACATTTTAATGAATATTAGAATATTTATGCTTAAAATTGGATTCATTCGCATTTTAGGCCTCTTTCATTTATTGGGTAATTGTTAAAATCTATAACAAACATATATAACCATTTTTTAGTTATTTCTATTCATTCCCACCATTAAAATGGAAAGGCGTTAACTACCATTTAAATAATAACGTTATATTATTAGTGTGCAATGTAAGATTTCAAAGAAACTTGTGGTTGTGTATTGGGTGTTCCATCAAACATAGAATCCCCATTAAAGTAATATTAATATTTTATGCACAAATATTAATAAATATGAAAATGTCATATTCTTTATTTACATGTAATGTTACACCTTTGGTTTGCACTAAAGCATTAAAAGTTTGGATTTATTCACAAAATAAGGATAATATAATGATGGGAGGGAATTTTGGAATTTATTTGGGTATGTATTGGGAAAATTTGATTTTTATGTTTTGTGTAGAGGTGGATCGAGAGAGGCCTTTTATAACTGGGGTGAGTGGAACAACAGTAATATTATGGATGAGTGAATTCCACCCATGTTTTTTCATGTCACTATAAGGCCATTGCCTTAAAACATTACTTAATCTTGAGAGAAGTCAATATTTGACTTTAATTCACATCAAGGAACTTTTCATGTGTAGAGTTTTAATGAACTAGGATATTATAAACAGATATCGTCCCATAATTATCCAAGAGGATACAATCAAAACAGTATCCATTTTTTCGACCAATGTAAACCCTTTAAAAACCATGACTTCTTTTATTGATAAAAATATTCTTGAATTCTTCCTATATCATAACCATCTTTATACCCTATAAAAACATTTCATAAAACTTGTTATGAACATAAAAAACCAGTAAGGTATAAAATAAGGAAAAGAAACATTATCCCATGAATATTTATAAACCCATGAATTTATAATAATCATGAAAACATCGTAGAAATCATAAAATATAAAGGTAACCTATGGAATCCATATCATACTTAATTTTTAGCTTTCACATCAACATAGGGAGTATCCTTCTTGGTTACATCTGGAAACCCTATCACAGTATATTCCCTAAATATATTAGGATAATCCTTAATGTTTACCTTTGTCATGTTACCCAATGCTTGGAGAGATATCACAGGCTCACCCGCCCTCAGTTTATCATGGAACTACCCGTATTCATATGTAGTACCTAAGAACCATAACTTAATCATAACACATGAACAATCATAAAGGGAAAATAAAAACTCTACATTAAAATAATAAGACATAATTTGAAGATATTGATATAATCAATCTATTTTCAAAACTATATTCAATACCAAAATACATATAAATGTAATATGGTATTTAGTTTTCTTTTTAAAAACATTACGACTTGTAGAGGAATCCAAATATCAAGTAATGATCATGGCGGTGGAAAAGGTCGTTGTCATCCATTACATTAAAAAAACATTCCTTTTCTAATTTAGTAAAATGATTCGTAATAAAAGACTCCTTTTGAAAACCATTTAATGAAATTAAAAGTCAAATGGGTTTATTATACACCATATAATAGACGGTTGTATATAAATCAAAATATGGCTAAATGAAAGGAGATTGAGACGAAATCCCTTACCTAAAATCTGACTTGTCTCTTTCATTATTTAATTTACCAAATAAAAAACATAGGTTAATTTATAATTTATTCAGAAAATTTTTACCATTTATTATTCATTTTATATCACTTATTATCATGTTATAACAATTAGTTAATTATTTTAGTCCATATCGGACATTTTGTCGATGTTCGGTACTTGAGTCAAAAATGTACTTATTTTGATTAAAATTATCCTTGATGCCATTGGTATATTATCTCTTGAATATTATTCAATATTTAAATACCATATATATGTAGTATATATGTATTTATAATTGTCCATAATATTTGGATATAAGAAATTAAATGCACTGTTCATGGAGACGGTAGGTCGTACGTACACATAAACACTGCTTTCATTTCATTATCATATTAATGGAATGAAAACTAAATGAAACATTGGTATATTATAATATATAGGTCATATATGTTACATAATTTCATTAATTCCATCCTTTATAAATTCCATTTATTTCATGAACTAGTCACATCACTTTGAGGGGGCGGTAGTCCACACTTTTTCAAATTAAATTATCATATTTATGCAATATAGAAATCCTATAGTTATGTTATAAAAAAATTACAGAAGCATAGAGACTATTAAATATAATATATATCATATAGAAATACAGTTCTATCATAATGTCCACCATGATAGGTGGTAGGATAAAATTGAACAATCATAGTTTCATGAGGCAATAGTAAGTCATACATTGAAATAGTATGTTCTATATCCATTAGATGGAGGTGTATGTATGTTTAGGTCAAAATAATAGCATAAAAACATCCTAGTATATTTATTTTACTAGTTTTTTTATAAAATAATGACATATAAATATGTTATGGGTTGAAGAATGAAAATAATTGAAAGGATCTTGGGAGGAGACATTACCTCGAAATCAGGTAACTCCTTTTGATTTGAGCCAAAATGATTTCTTGAATTTCATTCTACCCAAGGTAAGGATTCTAGGAGTAAGGGAGGGATGTTTGGAGGTTATTTAAATATAATTTGGATGAGACAAGGGGCTTGAGATGTCTGAGTAAGTGGGTAGAGGTAGTGACCTTTTATAAGAGGGAGGATGGGCACTTTATGAAAGTCTTGAAATATTGTTTTATTGTAAATTTATTTTCGAATAATATTAGTTAAAAAGTGATATATTTTGAGGATAATGTGAGTATGGTTAGAAATACTATCAAAAAATTGGTTTTAGACATTTTTAGGTCCCATATTTAACCTTATATATTGTCTTTAACCCTTAGTTAAATAAACTAACACTTACCAAGTCTTCTTTTATTTTTTCACTATATGGTTAATATGGTAACTTTAAAATGAAAGGAAATCATCAAGTGGATCATTAATGAAATTTGAAACATTTTATAATTCAGTTGTATTAATATTATATTTTTATTACTATTATATCATTTAATAATATAGTATTTTTTTTAAAACTCATTTATTTCAATATTGACACTATTCAGTAATTGATTTTGGATAAAGTTGTAAAAAATGGATTCATCCAAAATAACAAAATTGACTCAAAGATAAAATGTCATAATAATATATAAAATTATTTTATGTCATCAAAATTTTTAAATTAATTTATTTTAATATTTATAATATCATTTATTTCAATCTTTCATTAATAAGGTATTCATTGCATCATCATTTTTTCATAAATGAATTTATTTATTTAATGTCTAAACATTATAAATAAAATACCAAAATATAGAAAATAGTTTTAGATTTATAATGGCTATTTATTGTTAAAGAGATCAATTATATAAACCCTCCTTACAATTTGATAAGTAAAAATATATATGTTTTTGTTATATTTCACATTAAATTAATTATTATGACATGCCATTACTACACCCATGTGGCTTCATAGGGTCCAACAATCAACCTAAGGATGATCATGGTCGGCCATATATCATAAAATAGGATTAGGAGACATGTAACGGTAGTTTTATATTATTAAAATATTATTTTTTACCCTTATTTACCTGATTTACACTTTCACCATGGTATATAAAAATAAGTACTGAAGTTACTATTCATAATATCCAAAAATAAATGGTAACTATTTAAATAATTTGGTCCTTCTGATTAAAAATATGGAATCTATTTTTTCAAATTCAAAATAAAAAAGTTTTAGTAATTAATTTAAAATTAATTCCCTTGTCAAAACTGGAAAACATGTTTTTTAAAAGTAAAACCCATCAAAAGATTAACGTGCGTTTATAACTAATTTCAATCCGAAATTACTTCCAATGACCAAAATTGGATTAAATTATAAAAAAAATCTAATTACACTTTAAAATCAATTTAAAGGATACCATAACTATATAATTAAATTAGATGAAAAGATATTTATGAATTAAAATGTAGTATTTTCACTATTCATTAAAATATGAATTTCATCAGTTTAATTCCAAAATTTGAGGAAAAGTAAATTTTAATGTCACTATTTTAAATAAGAAGTCTATTTTGTCATATTTCACATAAGAAAGTAGAAAAACTAGATTCATAAAAGATTCGCCCTTAAAAGGCGGTAAAAACTGTCTTTTAAAAATATTAGAGTATTTTATGCTTAAAATTGTATTCATTCTCATTTTAAGCCTCTATTTTTTTCGATAAATGGAGAAACATTAAAAAAATATGTAAAATCATAATATTGTTAATTTTTTTTCTTTCCTACCCATAAAATGACTTGGTGTTAACTACTATTTTAAATAATAATACTATTGTTGTGTTATTTTTGTGTATAAATCAGAGTTATGTGTAATATAAGATTTCAGAGAAACCCACTGTTGCGTGTCGAGTACACAATCATACATAGTACACCTTTAAACTGAAATTATTATTTAATTAAAAAATATTAATATTTATGAAATTTTATAATTCTATAAATACATAGGATGTTAAATTCTTCCCCCTTTTGAAAATTGTGTCCTCACAATTTTATTCACTTATCAAATCAGTGGGGTTATTTACCACTCAATGAATTTTAATATTCCCATGTTGCCTCTTAAACCATATGGTTTTTCCAAAAAAACCTATGCCTTATGGATCACCTTATTACGCAACACTTTCTCTCTATGCTCATGAATCTGTATTTGATATTCCTCATAAGAATGAATCTCTTCCGACTAAACTACCTCTGGACTCAAAACATTAGATAGATATGAAAAATAATTTCTCGACATTGAAACAAGAAAAATATTGTGTACATGGGGTAAATTAAGAGGTAATTACACTCTGTAGGAAAAGGATCCATCTTTCTATAGGAGTTCATAGGGTCCAATGAAAGACAAACTCAGATTTTTCTTCTAACCAAAACACATCACACATTTCCTTAGAGTATCTTTGGGAAATACATGATCACCTACCTTAAAAGAATGATCCTTCCCCCAGTTATCTGCATAACTTTTCTACCTTCTTTGAGATATTCTAATGTGCTTCAGAATCAACTGAACTTTTTCTGCCATCTCTTCTACCAATTCTAGTCGTATCAACTTCTTTTCACATACATCATCCAAAAAATATGGAGTTTGACACCGTTTTCCATATAATTCCTAAAATGGTGCCATCTGTATACTACAATGAAAACATTTGTTATAATAAAACTCTACCAAGGAAAGATGTTGGTGCCAACTTCCCATGTAATCCATTGAAGAATCTTGTAGAATATCTTCTAATGTCTGAATTGTTAATTATGTCTACCCATCTGATTACGAATGAAATTTCGTACTAAAATTGAATTCAGTACCCAAGTACTTCTAAAGTCTATATCAAAAGTTAGTAGTGAACCAATGATCATGTTCAGATATAATGAAGATAGGAACTCTATATAACCTGACTATTTATTTAAGATACAACCAAAAAAGTAGATATATATGTTGTGCATCTTGAATAGGATGAAAACAAGCATATTTATTCAATTAATAAACAGTAACCTATATTTCATTATTACCATGAGATGTCTTCGGTAATATAACAATGAATTCTATTGATATATTTTCCCATTTCTACTCTCATACAAGAAATGGATAAAGAACCCCCTTCGGTAATTTTAATTATTCTATCACCTACTGAAAAGTCAAACACATCCTAATAAATTCATAAATATCTCTTTTTATTCAATCCCACTAGATATACTGCCAAAGATATTTTTACATATTATTACTTCCAGGATAAACTGAAAACAGAGAACTATGAGCTTCACACAACAACCCTTTCTTCAACTATGAATCAAAAGGCACATATATTCATTTCCAAAATCTCAAAAAACAATATTTATCAACATTAAATTTAAATAAATTTCCCTTCTGACCAAATTATACCTTTTCTTCAACTCATTTTCTTCCTTCTACACTTCATTATTATGTCTTCTAGAGACTATTTCACTTAAACCAGAAACAAAATAGAGTAATTTCCTGAAACAACAACTTCTATTCCAATTTTCTTCAAATCATTAATCAAAGGGTCACATTGAAAATATAACATGGTAAATGTAACATTATTCTACCAACTCCAAGAATCATCCAAATTGTTCACTTTTCCATGATGGTAATGAATCGTGCAACCATAATCCTTGATTAATTCTAGTCATATTCTATGTCTAATGTTGAATTATATATGTGTTAATATATACTTAAAACTTTTATGGTTTGTATATATTTCAAATTTTAATCTATAAAAATGATGCCTCCATAATTTTAAAGGAAAATCAACAGTAGCTAATTCTAAATCATGTGTAATGTAATTTAACTCATGAGATTTGAACTAACGTGAAGCATAAGAAATTACCCAATAAATCTGTATTAGGACACAACCAATTCCATTCAATGAAGAAACACTTTAGATAAATAGTTTACCATTTTCAGATGTTAGTTTCCAAACTCGAGCATTCAACAATATTCTTTTCAATTCCTAAAAACATTCATCACATTCTTTTGTTTAGATGAACTTAACACGTTTTCAAGTAAATTTAGTATTTGGGATAGATAACTATGAAATATTTTCAAAAATACTCTGGTAATAACCTTCTAAACCAAGAAAAATATGAATCTTTGTTATATTTGTGGGTATTGAGAATTTTTCAAAAAACAAATTCAATAGGATCAACAGTTAAGCCAAATTTAGAAACAATGTGACCAATGAATGAAATTGGTTGTAACTGAAACTCACACTTACTGAATTTCCCATAAAAGTTTTTGATTTTATGTTTTTCAAGACAAACCCTAGAGGAATTTCATGCCCCTATTAACATTTAGAATATACCAAAATATCATTAATAAACACCACCACATACTTATTCAACAACTCTTAGAGAATTCTATACATAAGATCTATGAATACAGAAGGTGCATTGGTTAACCCAAAATGGATAACTATAAATTTACAATGGCCATATGTAGTACAAAACACAGTCTTCCAAATTTCTTCTTGCTTTACATTCAACTTATGGTACCCCATCCTCAAGTAAATATTTGAAAAATACCGAGCTCCCAAGAGCTGATCAAACAAATCATCGATATGAGGAACAACATAATTATTCTTAATGGTGATGTTATTCAAGGCTCTATAAAGAATGAAAATTTTAATTGAACCATATTTATTTTGAACAAAAAAGTTAGGAGAACCCAATAGTTATGTTCTAGGTCAAATGAAACCTTTATTTAATACCTTCTACAATTGATTCATTAACTCAATGAGTTCAATTTGAGCTATTCGATAAGGGGTTTTTGAAATAGGTTGGGCATAATAATCCAATACATCCTTAAACTAAACTTCCCAATAAGTTATTATACCAGTAAACTCAATAGAAAAAACATAAAGATACTCATTTACCACTAGTATATCATTAATATGAATAGTTCTTTTGTTTTCAACAATATGTGTAAGGTAACATTCATTTCCATCTTTTACTAGTTTATCACCATCTTGATATGTTATCAATAGTAAGGGTTCATTCTTGTGCACACGCTGAAATTATTTCTGAAAAGAAAACACTTTACATCTACAGTCAATCTTAGCATGATAAACATAAATCCAATCCAAACAAAAAATAACATCAAACTCTACTAGAGGTAAAACAATAACATTTTCAGGTAGATTATTTCTATAGAAAAATATTAAAAGGATCTTATAATTTATTTTTTTCTCAACATTTTCCCCAGGTGTTTTTTCCCCATGTTCTAGATTCATTTCTTGAGATGCAATTTCCAATTTACTAGAAAACTTCACTAAAATGAAATAATGTGTAGACCCGGAATCAAACAACACATTGGCATAATCTGAATTAACAAATAATGTACTTGATACAACTTCATTTGATGGACCAACATCTGCTGAAGTAGTTTCAATGGACTTCGCCACCCCTTTCTTCTTGTAGTCCAGTTTCTTTCCATCATTTGAGTTCTTCATTGGATACTCATTTTCATAATGACCCATCTCATTGCACTTAAAACATTTTACTGGCTATAAATCATGTTTTTTCATACAACTACCATGATCTTTTTTTGTACAATTACGAGCCTTATTTCCCATTTTTCGATATCAAAAGAACTTAAGAGAATTAAAAAGGCATTCCCCAGTGTTCTTTTTACCACAATTTTTAAAAAATTTAAACTTATGTTTTTTACCCTTAGACCTTTTTGAAGAGATATTTCTTTCATCTGCAACCTCATCCTCTTATTTTTTTTTTGTTTTTCATAAAACACTTGATCATTGGAAAACTCCATTTCCACATTCTATACACAGCAAACATTTTTTTCATAAATTTTTAACCCATGAGAATATTATTTCCTCAAATTATTTGGATTTAATCTTGAGAACAAACAATTTAATTTACATCACATTACCCAATTCATTGGAGAGATATCATGGGATAACCCACACTTATTTTATCACATAACCACCCATATACACAAGTAATTCCTAAGAACTATAACATAATCATAACATATGAACAAGCATAGTGGAAAAATATCATTTCCATATTGAATTCCTATAAAATATTTTCCAGATATTGATATAATGAATCCATTCCAAAAACCATTTTCAATACCAAAATACCTAATGAATGAATATGGTATTAATTTTTATTATTAAAAACATTACGACAAGTAGAGGAATCCAAATATCAAATAATGCTTCTGGCGATGGAAATGGTCGTTGTCACAGTGTATGTAAAAATGAAACATTCCTTTTTTTCATTCAGTAAAATGCTTCGTAAAAAAAGATTCATTTTGAAAACCGTTGAATGAAATTAAATTTCAAAGGGTTTGATTATAAACTGTATAAAATAAGGTTGTATATAAATCAGAGTATGCCTCAATGAAAGGATATTGAGACAAAGTCCCTTACCTTAAATCTAACTTGTCTCATTCATTTTTTAATTTATTGAATAAAAAATAAAGGTTAATTTACACTTGATTCTGAACATTTTTAAATTTTATAATTTTTCATATATCACTTATTTCCATGTTATAATTTTTTTTAATTTTTTGAGTTCATATCGGATGTTTTTTAGAAGTTTTCTACATGTGTTAAAAATGAACATGGTTTGATTAAAATTAACCATATGGTAATAAGTCCACGACCTATAGAATATTATTAATGATTTAAATATCATATATATTTAGAATATATGTATTTATAATAGTCCAGAACATTTGAAGATATGAATGTAACAAAAATAGGTTATGGGTTTGGGAAGGAAAATAAATTAAAGTAGCTTGAGAGAAGATGTTACCTCTAAATCGGATAACTCCTTTTGATTTGAGCCAAATGACTTTCATGAATTTCTTTATGAAAAAGGTAAGGATTATAGGAGGAATGGAGGGATGTTGGGTGTTTATTTAACCAAATGTAGGACAAGCCAAGGGTCTTTAGAGGTGTGAGTAAGTGGGTAGAGGTGGTTTCCTTTTGTAAGAGGGAGGAGGGACACTTTAGACAAGTCTAGAAATATTATTTTATTGTAAATTTATTTTTGAATTATAATAGTTCCAAAGTGATATATTTCTAGGATAAGATGATTTTGGGTCTAAATACTCTCAAATAATAGGTTTTAGACAAGTTTAGGTCATTAAAATAACCTTATCTTTTGGATTTAACACTTAGTTAAATAATTTAACTCTTACAATGTCTTATTTTAAGTTTACAATATATGGTTTATATAGTTACTATAAAATGAAGAGAGAACCTCAAGTGGATCATTAATGACATTTTTTACATTATATATTTGATTTTTCCGAATCTAATTTTTTTTGGATTATTTTATCATTTAATAAAATTGTATTTGATTGAAAAACTCTTTTATGTCAATTTTGATACTATTTTGTAAATGATTTTTTAAATTAAAATAAACTTGATTCATTTGAAAAAACTACAATAAATCAAAGATAACATGTAATAATCCTCCTGAATATTCTTTTCTGTAATCAAAATGTTCAAATTAATTTATATTATTTTTTATAATATTATTTTAAAAAAATATTTCATTGATAAGGTAATCACTATATCATCATTTTGTCATAAATTAATTTTTTTTATTTAATGTATAAAAAGTATAAATAAAATACCATGATGTATGAAATATTTATATATTTATAATGACTATTTTTAGTAAAATAGATCAATTATATAACCCCACATTAAAATTTCTTTAGTAAAAAGATAGATGTTTGTGTTATATTTCTCTTTACATTGAATTAATTAATATAACGTGAAATTATCACACCCAAGTGGCTCTATGGGATCCCAAAATAGGTCCAAGGATGCTCATGGTTGGCCATATCTTATAAAATACGATTAGGACATCTATAAGGGTAGTTTTATATTATTATAATATAATTTTTTACCCTTATTTACCTAATTTACCCTTTAAAATTGGTAAATAAAAATAATTACTGAAGTTACTATTCATAATATAAAAAAAGAAAAGGTAACTATTTAAAAAACATGTACACTATGATTATGAATTTAGAATCCATTTTTCTAAATTCAAAATATTGATGTTGATGTAATTAAATTAAAATTAATTCATGTTGTTAAAACCAGAAAAAAAGTTTTTTAAAATTAAATACCATTAAAATATTGATGTGCGTTTATATCTAATTTCAATGAGAAATTACTTCTAATGACGAAAATTTAATTAAATTATAAAAAAATAATCCAACTAAACTTGAAAACTAATTAAAAGGATAACAAAATAATATAAATAAATTATATGAAAAAGAAAATTTTGAATTAAAATGCAGTATTTTCACTATTCATTAAAATATTAATCTAATCAGAAAAACACCAAAATTTAATCCAAGATAAATTTTGATGTCCAATATCTAAAGAAGAAGTTTATTTTGTCAAAAATAACATATAAAAGTTTAAAAACTATATTTATAAAGGGTTCTCCCTCAAAACATAGTAAAAACATCCTTTTAAATATATTAGTGTATTTTATGATTAAAATTGTATTCATTCTCATTTTAAGCCTATAAAATTTATTGGATAAATTTAAAAACATTTAAAAAATATCTACAATCATAATATAGTTCATTATATTGATTTCCATCCATACAATTGCTAGGCCTTAACTACCATTTAAAATAATAATATTATAGTTGTATTACTTTTTGGTATAACTCAGTGTTGTATGAAATGTATGATTTCAGAGATAATGGAGTGTATATGGTCAAACTATTTCTATAAAATGGGCGTGGGAAAAGTTTCTAGGTCATTTTTCTCCTTATGTTTAAATTTTAATCCACTAGTAAACTCTTTTTACCTTAAGAACTATAATTAATTTTATCCATTTTCAAAAATTACTTTGGTAAATAATTAACTTGGACTTATTATAAATTATAAATTATGATTATTTGAGATATTAAATCTATTTTTCTTAATTCAATTCACATAAGTGGAAAATTGTAATTTAAAATTAACCTCACAGACTTGACATGAAAGCTGGTTTTTAATATGAAAATGTTACAAAGTTTTTATATCTAATCTCAATATTAAAATGATTCCAAAGGCCCAAATTCGATTAAATGATATAAAATTTAAATAATTTTTTTGAAGCTAATTCGAAATATAATTTATCTCTATAAATTATTTAAAATAAAATTCATTTTTAGTTAATATTTAGTATTTAATAGTATTCATCAAAAAACAAAACTTTTCAGAAATATACCTAAAATTTAACCTAAAATAATTTTGGCATCCCATATGAAAAATTAATTTAATTTTTTCATATTAATTTTCCAAAATTTTTAATATTATTTTTAAATTATGTTCCCCAAGCGTGATTAAACATTATTTTAGGAAAATACAGTTTTTTTTGAAAACATTTCTTTTTTATTTCAATTGATTATTTCTATTATTTATTATCAATAGATTACAAATAAATGTGGGTAAAATATATATTTTAATAAGTTATTTAATCCTATTCATATCTTTTATACCAATGGCTAAGAAATATCTATCATATTAAATAATAATATTAATCGTATATTGTCATTCAGTAAAACACGGTCTTATGTGCATCCCAAGTTGTCAAAGAAACTCGTTATTGTGTGTAATGAAAGACAATATAAATGTTTTCTGTAATGAAATCTATTTTAGAGAATAAATTAGTTTAATAAAAAATATATTTTAAGGTCTTTGGGTTTTATATTTTTTTTATAGGCTTGGTATTGAGTGTCGTATATGTTATTGAATAAAATGTTATTATTTTATAATTTCATGGCTTTCCACAAAGGAAGAAACAACAGAAGAAATATCTATCATAAATAAAGAAAAAACATGTAGTGATAAAGATCTAAAAGTTGATAATAAAAATGTACAGGTCCAAAAAAACCAAATAACCACAAAAATTAATGGAAATATATCCTATGATATAGGTGAAATCTCCCACCATATCACCACCAGCTACCCAAACCCAGCTGATAAAAACCTCACCGCCTCACTATGGTGCCTTTAATTTCCCAACATACAAAAGAAATACATATACACCCAACCAAAGAGGTGTGTAGGGTTTGAGATAAACATGTAAAGTAGTATCATACCCTTGAATACCTTATTAATTCCCTATACAAATAATCTATGTCTGATAATTTTAAAAGAAAACATCACATGATAAAAAGTAAGGGTTTTTATATCAAATCATGGTAAATATTTCCTTTTTCCACAATTCTAAAATATGAATAGTAAAATTATAAATAACATTTATTAAAAATAAAATCATATATATCAAAAATAGAATATTAGAAGGAAAAACACAATGTTAAACAATACAAGGATCACATCATGTCCAGTTAGTAGAATACTCATACCATAATCAATAACTAGTGGGCACCTAATATCATATAGCACATCACTAAAAAGTAGTGGAACACCCCATGAGTGAACCCCCAAATGATTTCAATATACATGACCTATAAAAATAGGCATAGGAAGTAGAGGAACACTTCATGAGTGAGCCTACCAACAATAAAATGGAGAATGGAACCAAGATACAGCTTCCACCTAAGTACCCATGGATTAACATGTGCTATATTTCTAAAATCACTTCAACAGGTGTCCCTCCGATGGCCCGAAGGCCATCATTTTTTATTGTTTTTTATAATCCACCTTTCAAGGGGTGAGGTGGAACCCTTACAAGGCCCGTAGGTTAAATTATTATATGTCCCATAGGCCTTAGAAGATTTCATTTCCCATAGGCTTCATACATTACATATAACCTAGACAAACTACTTGGAACTGATCCTCCTAATATCATCATCATTAAATCAGCTCTCCCCCTTCACATGGTTGAATGGGTATGAATTCCCATGCATTCATAGGCTTGTCTCAATGGCAAGTTTCATACCCTCCCATTCTTGCAATCTGTTTAGCTTTTGCTCTGGTGAAATCTCCTTGCTAATCCTTCTTTTAGAGCTTGTTCATTGAAGGTTGTCTGGTTTTCATTTGCACTTGAGGTGGCCCGAAAGACTTGAGGTGGCCCTATGGCCTTACTGACCTGAAGGCCTAGGTGGCCAAAAGTCCTTAAAAGACTTAGGGACCAAATTGGCGGCCTGAAGGCCCAAACGGGGGAATATTCCCACTACTACAGTTCCAAACTGTGCCTGTTATAGTTCCTGCTACAGTACCTGCTACAGTACTACACAGTTCCCGCTACAGTACCTACTACAGTACTACTACAGTATCCCGAGAAATTTTTCCTCCACCTGGATTTGATTATCGGTCGCTTGGATGCACTTACGGAGTCCTTACTAACCGGGATAAGGCTCATGTGCATTCAATGGGTGTACCATTACAAAAAAACTCCACAAAACGTTATTCTACTATAACATTCTTTGAAAACTGATTTCATAAAACATTTACAATACACTGGAAATAATATTTTTTTCATTACACAAAACCATGTGAAAAACCATGTTTTACCAAAAATAATTTTACTCATGCAAATAAATCATGCTAATTAATTTATAAAAAACTACTTATAATATCGTAGAAATATTGTCCATAAAACATAAGATATATAAGTAATCTTTTTCACGAAACTCAGGCCGAACACTACTCGCAATGGGGTCCACCAATACCAAAAGGAAAGAAGACACGACAATGGAAGCCATAAAAATGATTCTCAAAACTCATAATATATAATCCGTATAAAAAATTGGTATTTGAGTGGTTTGATCACACATTCCTCAATAAAAACACTTCCACACCCCAACCAACACGAGGGTCATCTCTATGAGAGGATTTATCAACAGATCTTGAATGGATCAAATAAATTCACCACAAGGTCAATGAATATATAATGACAGTGCAAAGCTTCTACCATAAAAACCAAAAAAGATATAGAATGGCCAATTACTTGCATGAAGTGATAGAAAACAACAACTATAGAGATCAACTGCCAAATAAAAGAAACCGAATAGTGCGAATACCCCCAAAACTACTTATAATATCCTTGGGTTTGAGATGTAGGGAAGATAACTAAATGAATTAGGATTCAATCTTTCCATACAATAAACCTGCTATACATGAGGGTTTTATATCACTAACCATGGATATATAGTGTAAAATCCCCATAATTCACATATGTTGAAAAAAATAACACCTTTGGATAATTTATCTGGATTGACATATTTATAATGTAAAAAATTGATTTATTGTTTAAATTTGGTTTCACCACAGACCATATCTTGTCATGTTATAATTAAATTATTTACATGGTAAATTATATATTTATTTAATAAAATGTTCATGTTTGATATGTCCAGACTAGTTTACGTAGAAAACTCCAAAAATTATTCCTGATTCCCAATAAATCTAAGATAAATACTCTTAATCATAGAATGATATTACATTAAAATTTAGGATATTACAGTCACCCCACCATAGGAAATTCTATTAATGGTAATTAATTCAGAAAAAGGGTTCTTTGAAAAGAGGTGATACCACAAATTCTTCACTAATGATTCATACTCGAATGTCTCAAAAGAATCGGATCCTTGTCTCCATAACACTCTGACTGGTGAGATAATATTATAACATAAAAATTTCAACAAAGAATCTGATATTTCCACCAGTTCCTCTATAATTGAAACATTTGGCTCCAACCTGATCTATTCCCCACTAGAAAGTGAGATGTATTAGGATGATATATCATGAGATGGGATATGTGTATAACATCATGGATACTAATAATTGAGTCAGGAATTCCAACCAATAAGTAACCTCCCAAAGTATATCAGTGTCGTTCAATTGTCTGAAATATCTTGGATCCATCATCCCTTCTCTCTTAAGCCAATAGTGAACCAAATTTTAGGAAACATTCAAGTAAACTCATTGATCAACACAAACACTAAAAAACAATGCCAATGATCTCAATACAATTTCTTTTGACTATGTGATCTAGCCAGATATATATGTACATATTTAATCAATGTCAAAATCATTTTAACAAGACTCTATCCCACAAGCGTGGTCTCAATCACCTATTCCGATGAAATATGTGACCTGAATAAGAGACCATACAAAGCCTCAAAGTCCTCCATTCTAATCTATGACTATTAACAATTGTTATAAGAAAAATCAACTAGTCCTAGATGACTATCCCATGATCCACCAAACTCTAATACACAATCATGAATCATAACCTATAATAACTATATAGCTCACTCTATTTGGAAATCCATATGTAAATGGTAAGTTGTGGTCAACCAGACCTGATTCCCCATCACCTATTGGAGACTCTTCCTTAATAAAGAGGCAAAATTGGGATTCTTTGTGAGATGATAGCTGAGGGAATACCAAGTAACCTCAAAATCTCTTATATATGAAAATTATCTTGATCTTCCACATTAGTGGTGCATCTGATCAGATTAAAATTTGATAATTTCATCAAAAAATGAACCACTACATATATATCTTGCATACATTGAGTTGTACATGGTAATCTGACAAAACATTCCTTGGATACCTCATCACATTTAAAAACTGGTATTTGGAAAGGTTGTATAAAACTAGAATGTGGAAAATGATCTGCATTAATCTATTCGTATGTGTATTAGTGGGACACATAATCAATAATGTGATGCTTCATTCCCAACCACCAAAAACATTGTATCATGTCCCAAACCAACTTAATAGTCCCCAGATGAATGTTCTATATAGGATTATGAAATTAAAGTGAAAATAAACTCCTCATAGATGCTGGGATGACATACCAATCACTAAAATAGATAATACCCTCAAAAGGGAGGAACCAACCATAAATTGTCTCCACACAATACAAGGTTTCCTTTCTTCTTTTGAACTCCTCATCATAATATTGAATATTTAGAATAGACCCAAGGAGATATGATGATAACTAAAAACTTTTTATAACCATAACCAAAAAATAATCCTAAGAATATAGATGAAACTTAGTGAACAACCCCATAAGGATCCACTCGTCCTTTTATTCCAAGAAACCATGTAATTTTACTTTCTGGTTGAGAGTGTTTGTGAAGAAAGTCCCATTCCTCGGGGTGTAAGTGATGTTTAAATTGAACTTCTGAAGGTATCCCACCGACCTCCTCTATATGAGATTCAAGTCCTTTTGAAAAAACATAAAACTAGGACTCTTATGTTTTTCAATGACTATGAAACTCTCTCAAAAAATGTAATTCAACCAACACTTATGTAAATGTATAACCATGTGAAGCTATAAATCATGGGTGGGGTAATTATTCTCATTTTTCTAAAGTTGACAGGAATTTTAGGCCACAACATGATCATATTTTATAATAACACAACCCAAACCAACACAAGGGCATCAAAGTACTCTACATACCAATTATTTAGATCATGTAATATTAGAATGGGTGTAAATTCAAAAATCCATTTCAACTCATCTAATGATATTTTAACACTTAGAATCCCAAATGAATTTCAACCCTTTCTTAATACTAATAGTCAAAGGTGATTCCATATTTTAGAAATCTTTGGAAAACAACTGATTATATCTATTAAGACCAAGGATGTTCTATATCTAAAAGATTTTCTATGGATCCTCCCATGATAAGACTACCTTTACCTTACCAATGTCAATGGAAAAGCCTTGATCATAAAGCACATGACCCAAAAAACACTTCTTGGATACTGAAACTGGATTAAGAAATCTTCCCATAAATTTTTTGGTTTCTCAATTTTTCTAAAACTATATACATATGGTGTCCATTCTCATGATCAAACCATGAATAAACCAGAATATCATTCATGAACACTATGAAAATAAAGTCTAGATACTGATAGAATATATAGATAATCAAATCCATGAATACTAAATGAGTATTAATTTGACCAAAAGGAATCAAAAGATATTCATAATGGACATACCAACTTCTGCAAGCTATCATCAGAATATCAGACTCGCAAACCCCAATATGATGACAACTCAACAAAAGATTAATTTTTGAAAACAATATTTCCCCAATAATTGGTGAAAACAATTTAAATATTGGTAAATGATATTTATTCTTAACTGTGACCTGGTTCAAATTCATATAGACTATAAAAAATCCAAGTGAACCATCTTCTTTCTTATCAATGATCATTCGGTAATCCCATGGTGAAGCACTGGGGAAAACAAAAACCTTCTCCATTAGATCATCAAAATGAATATTGGGCTCTTTTATCTTAGCAAGATCAATGTGATATGATGGCTTCATGATTTGATGCATAACTAACACAAAATCAATAAGAAAATACACCTCTCTATGGGGGAAGACCAAATAAGTTACCTAGGAAAATTTCAAGAATGTCCCGAACAACTACGAGAAGACAAAAAAAGATACTACATCAATATGAAAAGAAAAATCAGACAAAAAACTCTTTATGTCTGTGTGGGAAAGTCCTCTATTACCATACCTGAGATCCCACTCTCCCAAAAACACTCAAGAGCTCCCACATAAACATGGAACGAGACATAATGATGATAAAAATCAGTCATAACATGGTGGTAAACTATTCAGTCTTTCAATATGATAAAATTAAATAGATCTAGATCAAGAATGAAGAATGCTAGACTAAATTGATGATATCTATTGATGTAAAAAAATAAAAAAATACCCCAGTTATTTCCTCTTTCCAAGAGGTGTCTCTTTATCACTGATAAAGGTCATGAGTTCCATTAGAATCATTAACACAATAAAATGGATGGATAAGAATGAGGAGGATGAATATGAATCAAATAGTGTAATCTCTATAGAAGATTCTATGAAGATATTACCTATCAGTATCACCATACATATGTAATCTTTCAGTAGAGACTCATCCAATACGTGATTGTGCCTCACTCTTAATGCATGTGGCCAGAAACCATTATAAATTGAATATTCTAATTGTGTTGCACTATCCTTTGGAGACAATGATCCATGACCATAATGAGGAATATAAATATCCTCGAAGTGCCTCTATTGATGGGAGTTGAAGCCACAACCATTCCACATTTTCATTGGAGAGGAATAAGAATTTTGTTTGTGCGCAAACTTATTAAAATAGTAGAAATTGAATGGCACACTAATGGATAAAACTGATCATTTATAGGATACCCCTTACTGAGAAACACCTCCACCATTCCTGAGATGATCATACGACTTAAAATTATTTCCCTATGAACCACTAAATCTATGACCTCATGTAGGATAATGGAGTTAATATCCAATAATTTATGCCAAGTTCATATCTAATATCATATCCTATTCTACTGAATCTCTATTTCTAGAAATATTTAGTATAAATACATGTGATTAGATATATAGTTGAAAACCCAGTAGGTACTTCTAATATTTCATCAGATTATTTTTTATCAGCTCTAGATAAAAATGAACTAGAAGCACAAATTGATGGGTTTACTATGACACAAAATGCTCTTCCTGCTCCAATGGGTGGAACTCCAGATACATATACATAACCATAGAATCTAGGAAGGGATACTAAAAGATGAAAATCTTTAAACACATCTACTCTGATCCCAAATGGTTATCCACATGTACCATATAATCCCATCATCACATGTTATGACCCTTTAGACGAAATGATGCACACTACACCTTGATGATCTTAGGTGTATCCAAAAAGTTGAATATTTGTTTTACCTTGTACAACTAGTCCTTCGACATCTGGGGATCAGTTGTACATTTATTTGATGTGGGATTCTAGTGTAATTACCCTTTAGATTGATCCATATATTCTCTATCTCTTGAATTTACCTTAGGAAATGAATTACGATCTCACAGTACATTCCCATCCATGTAATAGGCTTATTTAACAATAGACACTATAATATTCTATTCCAAAGGTGGATTACCATTAAGGGAATCCACTTCACCCTATCATAGAACTGATTAGATACAAAATAGAGGCATGAAATTAATCAATTAAATTAGAAGAAATGATCATGAAATAGGATAATCCTACTTCAACAAAGAAAACTATAAGCCAAAACTGATATTAAGATCAAACACTCAATATATGAGATACATGTCCCAACATATCATTGTAACTTGTATCTCATCATAGAAATAGATTACTAGGCACTCACTATAACCTACCTCTCATGTTCCTATAATCCTGTAACGCCCCGACCCTAGTTACACAGAGTCGGTGCATTATTACATAACATTGGCATGATCACAAGAAAGATAAAATCTCAAAAGACCAATTGGTTTAGTAGCCTTGGAAACACTAGATATATTCATATGTTTTACATTACATCATAAAGTGAAAAACTACTACGACAACAAAATGTCTCCATAGTCCACACTATTATCCCCTCATAATATCCTTGTAGGTCATTCATAACTTACTTCTTCACATCCTGGGAAAAATAAAACATAGAAAAGGGGTGAGCTCAAATGCCCAGTAAGGATAACAATATAGCGAAACATTCAAAAATAAGCATAAACATTTAAGGCAATGCATTACTAAAACAAAAGCCTTTTAAACTTGAACTTCAACAAAGTATGGCAAAAGTAAAATGAAATAATGCCATTTACTTATTCACATGGATATTCTACCAATCGAATAATCACATGGAATATCAATAACCACTTTCAAAATGTCGGAATGTATAATGCTGAACTTTAATTTCTTTGTCAAGGCCTCGTCCCAAGACCTAGGGGCTAACTGTAACCAGAACCCAACCCGGAGTGCCTCTAATAACTGGACACCAACCCCGAGTGCCTCTAATAACCGGACACCAACACGGAGTTCCTCTAATAACCGGAGACCAAACCGTAGTTTCTCTAATAACAGTAGACCAAAACAGAGGGCTTACTTTTACCCATCCCCAAACCGGAATATACCTGTCTAACACATTCATCTGAATGAAAGGTTGAAATATGACATAAACATTCGGATTACAAATAACTTATGAAATGTCAATACTCTAAAAAAAACCATGAGTGACATAAGAATAACTTATCCACAGTAAAAAATATCGCAAAACCTTCAATAAAATATGGATTTTCTGTATCATAATAAATCAACTTCAAATAAGCTTAAAATCCATCAAAGGATGTTCACATAGATGAAATAAATACTATTTTAAAAAAATATCTCTTTCTATTTTGAAATCATTTAAGAGTCTTATATTTATGAAATAAATCATTTTTTTTGAAAATATTCTTATTATCTTGTAAGGGAAGCTTCGACGATTTTATAACGGCGGAAAATAGCCACACCCACCGTATAAGTTGAAAAAAACATTCTTACCTTAATTTTGTCGAAAAGGTTAAAAAGCACCTTGTCTGGAAAACGACGGAAATATTCCTTTATAATCCTCTTATAAAAAGTCAAACAAGGGTATAAATGACTTTAACCCATACTCTAGTAAATATTAAAAATGTTTTGAAATTAATTTTTAAGAAACATGGATGTGGATGATAAAGAGATCCCAGTAGATTATTATGTATAAACAACCTCGGATAATGAAGAGATTGCGAAATAACCCTCACCAATTTGGTAACTTATGGAACATACAAACCATGAAAGAGGTATCATACAACAAATAAGTAAATACACATAAATTAGAGTGTATTACACAAAGAATATAATTATGGGCAGTACATACACCACACAAAAGGTGATGGCGACAATGTGGCATGAATCTCACGGGAATAAAGAGTGAGATGAAAACCCCTTACCTTGTACTTTTCCTTGGTTGGGGTAGGTTAACATACTGTATAATGGTGAAATAATTTTTATTAAATTATACATGAATCATATACATTAATATGATATCATATATGATCTTTTAATATTGATTTGATGATAATATCTTAGTATTATCGTTGTTTCAGGTGATAACTTACTTGTTTTCTTTTATATGTTTTGTTACATAAGCCATGTTTGTAATGGATAGGTTGTATATTATTCATATCCAGAATGATATCAAGTCTTTAAACATCATTTTTAAATCATCAAATGATAATTATACTTGAATAGATACGATGGAGAATGAATCTCATCACGTTCGTGGAGACGGTAGTCCGTACGTACGCACGAGCGACAATATCATTATTTTGAAATAATATATAAATGGTTGTTATATCATATATACAGAATCATTAACATGTTATATTTATTATTTACATGAGTTAAATATCATTATTATACCCATCCAAATAATAATATATTGAATAACAATTACACCACGACGTGGAGACGGTAAGCCGTACGTATGCACGTATGGTGACATGTTATTCAAAGGGTGGATAGAATACTGAATATGGTTGTACCATATTTATAATAACATCACAGTGTATATATGATACTGAAGTTATTATTTTAGAATGGTAATAACAAAGGAAGAAGAAGTGGAAGAAGAAAGGAACTTGGAAAAGGGTGGTGAAATCATTACCTCTTCTTCGGGTTCTTCCTTTTGATTTGATCAAAAGGTCTCCATAGGTTGGCTTTCTGATCAGAATAAGGCCTCTAGGTTGTAGTTAGGGATGTTGGGAGAGTATTTGGGGAGAGTTTTTCCGAACCAAATGGTTTTTAAGGTGTGAAGAAATGAGGAGGAGGAGTGCCCTTTTATAAGAGGGGTGAGGGGAACCTTTGGGAAAGCTAGAAATATTAGTTTATAAAAAATTCATATTCGGTTTCTAATGGCTCAAAAGTTTATTATATAAATGTTAAGGTAGGGATGGGTCAAAAAAAACTCATCCAATATAATTTAGACAGGTTTGGGTACTTATATTAACCTTATCTTTAAGTATTAACTCTATGTTAATTAGCTTCACTTTTACAATGTCTCTTTGTATTTTCATATAATATGGTTAATAAAATTACTATATACATCCGAGAAACCCCCAAGTGGTCCATTAATGATGAACCTATCATTATATAAGTCTCTTGGCCGAACATTAGATTTTTAGAATTTAATATCAATTAATAATATAATATTTGTTTTAAGAACTCTTTTATGTCAATTTTGACACTATTGAATAGTTGATTTTTTTGAAACTCATAACAGATTGATTACTTCGAAAAAAGTCAATTAAATAAATACTAATATATATTATTATCCTAGAAAATTAGTTTAATTCATTAAAAGTTTCATATTATATTTTTTTGGGTATTTATAATATCAATTATTTTAATTTTTCACTATTATAGTAATTAATTCATCATCATTGTGTCATAAATAAATTAAATTATTTAATGTCTAAAAATTATAAATAAAATATCATTATGTAGGAAATATTTTTATCTTCCAAATGAATATTTGTAATCTAAATTACAACATATATAACCCTATGTAAAAATTGATTTTCTAAAAGATATATGTTTGTGTCATTTTTGTATTCATTTTAACTTAATTAAAATAAAGTGTCCCTATCACCAACAAGTGGCACCATGGGGTCCCAAAATCGACCCAAAGATGCCTATGGTCGAACATGTATGAAACAATAAGGCTAGGCCACATTTTAGGGTAATTTAGTATTATTATAATATTATTTTTTTAACCCTTATTTACCGGATTTACCCTTAACCATGGTAAATAAAATATTTACTGCAGTAATTATTCAAAATGTCTAAAAATAAAAGTTACCTATTTACACAATTTGAACATCCTGATTCCAAATATGGAATCCATTTTTCTAAATTCAAAACACAGAAGTGGCAGAAATTAATTTAAAATTAATTCCCGCTGTCAAAACAAAAAGCGTGTTTTAAAGAGATAATAACTATCAAAAGATTGACACTTGTTTATGTTCGGTTTAATTGTAAAATTATGTCCAATGACCAAAATTATATTAAATGTTCAAAATATATTCTAAATATTCTTTAAAACCACACAAATTCATAATTTATCACTATTAATTATTTTGATTAAAAAAGTTGTTTTTAATTAAAATTTAGTAATTTTCACTACTCATCAAAATATGAAAGATATCCGAAAAGTACCAAAATTTCACCTTAGGCTAAATTCGATACTCAGAATCCAAAAATGAAGTCCATTTTGAGAGTCAAAATTTCTAAAATTTTAAAAGGTAGGTATTACTATTCATAACGGCTAGTTTGATTGGTTGTGGTGTGTTAGAACTCGAAGTTGCGTACAACACACGCTACTATTTTATTCAAAGGAAAGCGTACCGTGGAAGCTTGGGATGTTTCATTTTAAATTTTTTGATGTCCCCATTTAGTCAAAAAGTTTAAAATATTGTATTTAAAAAGGTTTCACTATTAAAAGTTGATAATAGTGCAATACTGAAAATGAATCTGTTCTTGCATTATGTCTATGAAACTCATAATATGGATTCAAAAATTATAAGTATTATATAAAGTTTAAAATTTAGTTAATACTATTCATAACCTCTTTTGAATGGATTTTTTTTGGTAAGTCAAGGTGTGATTGAACTCGGTGTTGCATGTAGTGCCAGATATTGAATTATTTTGAAGAAATAACACACTATGAAATCTTGGGGTGTTACATTCTCCCCACCTTCAATAAATTGCTTCCTCGCAATTTGAAATTGTTCTTCGAAAATAAAAGGTTGAAAATAGAAAATATATTTGTGGGAAAACCCACATCGGAAATTGGGTTACTAAAATTTAGTCTTAATATAAGGAAAAGAGAAATGAAAGGGTCACCACCAAATTATGATCTCGATTAGGAGAACATTGGTGGCAATTAGAGACATATAATTGGTGGAAAAACATAAATATTTATATGTAGTGATTGAGGTCATCAATCACAAACAAGTATAAAATTGAGGTCCTTAAACTCATCAATCTATGATGATTTGAAATACCATCGGTTTAAAAAAACATAGGGTATTGGGATAACACATTTTTGACGTTTCAAAATATCGTAGTTGAAATCCCACATCGAAAAATGAATTAATGAGGCCTCTATTTAAAATAAAGAGTGGAAAGTATGAAGATTACCGAAAATAACACATACTAGGGTTCCATGTAGGAAAATATGGATATGGAAGAGAAATATAACCATCAATTATCTGATAGAGAGTGGTAGAGAACATGGATATGAAAAGGCCAACAATCCCAAAGCCATAAATTAGTGATGATTTAAAGTACCATCTAGGACAACATTTTTGTTCTAAGTTCCTTTTATTAATGTTGAGAAATTTATTTATGAGATTGGCTAAGATCATAAGGAGATATACTTACTTTATAATTAGAGTTTTATCCATTAATAAATTTCTACCACAAACTCATCTTTCACTCTAAAAGATAGTAGAACGTAAAAAAAATTTATATTTATACTATTCGTATAGGGTTCCAAAATAAATGAATTTATAATTCATCTACCAGATCTTTTAAAAAAACAACATTATTTAATCCAGTACATCTCATGGGCCAGTGGTCGGTGATACACCCTTGTCGCCCTTCGGTTGCGGGTTCAAGTCTCGCAGCCTTGCCGGACGTGACGGGTTGCCGCCCGACCTCCGGGTTGTCCTTTTATGGCAATCCAAAATAATCCAAACTAGAACTATCCAAAATACTTCTGTCCAAACTCATAGTCCAACATTTATAAGCAAGGTAAACATAATTTAGATCCTTTTTACCCCGTAATAGCATATGAATACCTTCATCATGTATTCTTTTAATACACTGAAACATCCTGAATTACCATATTCCTTATTGATTACATTAATGCTCCCTTATTCCATATAGAATGCTGGATATAATTCTCAATCCAAAAATGTTTTAAACCCCATCAATGATGGAATATACAAATCATTAATCAGTTCCAAGGTAGTCAAGAATATCCAATATAATTTATCTAAAACAATCCTGTATTATTCCAAAATCACTACCTCGGTATCAGAACTATATTATGGTTTATCATTCTCTCAACCATATATTTTCCAAAAATTTATCCGGCTATTGAGTCACTTTTCTTTATTCCACACAATCTCAAGTCCTTAATGAAATAGTACTGCAGTACAATCCATATATACTCCATAATTATTATAACAAGTACATTGTTGATACAACACTCAATTGACATAATCAACATAAGAACTCTAATCATTCCTCTTCATCTGTGGTAGTATCATAACTTGATTATTATCCAATAGTATCATTTGTGGCATAGTCTGATGACTGGGACATAGGTTCGTGTAGTGTCCAAACTCCTTGAAAATGAAGCATTGTACATTTGAAACCATTTTCTTACCCTTGGAGTCACGTACTTTGTGCCCTTTTCCTCCACACTTATAATAAACTCCCATTCCTTTCAGGCAAGTTCCAGGGTGTTTTTTTTCCACAGTTATCACATATGGGAAAATTCTTCTTTTCCCTATTCCCTTTATCCATCTTTCTCTCTTCCATCCTTTTCTTCTCTTGCTTCCCTTCAAAGCCATAGGACTCAGTAAACTCTTTACTTATCTTATCAACACATGATATTATTTCTTCATATGATGAAAATACATGCGAGACTACTTATCTTGTAAATTCTCGCTTAAGGCCATAAAATATATGATCCTTACTTCTCTTTGTATCATGTGCATTTCTATAGTTATCATTCCTTCTACTGGGCGCCATTTCTAAACAATGGCATACATTAGATTAGTTTATGAATAACAATACCTAATCCAAAACTTGTAAAACACATAACATAAATTAAATAGTTTATGGATATAATCCATAATCATAAAAATGTATCCTTTGAGGAAGTATATACTCATAAACCCTTCATAATGATTTGTAAAGAAAATGAGAGTTATCCTAAGCATATCCCCCGGGAGTATCGTAACCCAGAGTGCAGCAAGACCCGTTGTCGTGCACCAGTTCCCGTTCGAGTCTTGCTCCATGTGGTGTTTTTAGGTTTTACCCCTAGGTACATCTGTGCCAGAGCTGCGTCTACCTGCTCGTATCCAGACAGGGATGTATTGCTTGGAAAACTCACAAAATCTCTACAATACCAAAATTCTAGGAAGTTCTTCTATACTAATCCTCAAAATTCATCTTAAATCTATGTGTTGTAATCAGATTTTATCTAAATCTAGCTTCCAAGGTTTGTACTAAACTTCCTCTGATACCAACTGTAACGCCCCGACCCTAGTTACCCAGAGTTGGTGCATTATTACATAACATTGGCATGATCACAAGAAAGATCAAATCTCGAAAGATCGATTGGTTTAGTAGCCTTGTAAACACTAGATATATTCATAAGTTTTACATTACATCATAATGTGAAAAACTACTACGACAACATAATGTCTCCATAGTACACACTATTATCCCCTCATAATATCCCTGCAGGTCATTCATAACTTACTTCTTCACATCCTAGAAAAAATAAAACATAGAAAAGGGGTGAGCTCAAATGCCCAGTAAGGATAAAAATATAGCGGAACATTAAAAAATAAGCATAAACATTTAAGGCAATGCAATACTAAAACAAAAGCCTTTTAAACTTGAACTACAACATAGTATGGAAAAAGTAAAATGAAATAATGACATTTACTTATTCACATGGATATTCTACTAATCGAATAATCACATACAATATCAATAACCACTTTCATAATGTCGGAATGTATAATGATGAACTTTAATTTCTTTGTCAAGGCCTCGTCCCAAGACCTAGGGGCTAACTGTAACCGGAACCCAACCCGGAGTGCCTCTAATAACCGGACACCAACCCGGAGTTCCTCTAATAACCGGACACCAACCTGGAGTTCCTCTAATAAATGGAGACCAAACCGGAGTTCCTCTAATAACAGGAGACCAAACCGGAGGGCTTACTTTTACCGGTCCCCAACCCGGAACATACTTGTCTAACACATTCATCTGAATGAAAGGTTGAAATATAACATAAACATTCATATTACAAATAACTTATGAAATGTCAATACTCTAAACAAAAACCATGAGTGACATAATAATAACTTATCCACAATCAAAAATATCGCAAAACCTTCAACAAAATATGGATGTTTTGTATCATAATAAATCAACTTCAAATAAGCTTAAAATCCATCAAAGGATGTTGACATAGATGAAATAAAGACTATTTTAGAAAAATATCTCTTTCTATTTTGAAATCATTTAAGAGTCTTATATTTATGACATAAAACATTTTTTTTAAAAAATATTCTTATTATCTTGTAAGGGAAGCTTCGAAGATTTTATAACGGCGGAAAATAGCCACACCCGCCGTATAAGTTAAAAAAACATTATTACCTTAATTTTGCCGAAAAGGTTAAAAAACACATTGTTTGGAAAACGACAGAAATATTCCTTTATAAACCTCTTATAAAAAGTCAAAGAAGGGTATAAATGACTTTAACCCATATTCAAGTAAATAGTAAAAATGTTTTGAAATTCATTTTTATGAAACATGGATGTGGATGATAAAGAGATCCCAGTAGATTATTACGTATAAAGAACCTCGGATAATGAAGAGATTGCGAAATAACCCTTACCAATTTGGTAACATATGAAACATACAACCCATGAAAGAGGTATCATACAATGAATATGTAAATACACATAAATTAGAGTGTATTACAAAAAGAATATAATTATGGGTAGTACATACACCACACAGAAGGTGATGGTGGCAATATGGCATGAATCTCACGGGAATAAGGAGTGAGATGAAAACCCCTTACCTTGTACTTTTCCCTGGTTGGGGTATGTTGACCTACTTTATAATGGTGAAATAATTGTTATTAAATTATACAAGAATCATATACATTAATATGATATCATATATGATCTTTTAATATTGATTTGATAATAATATCTTAGTATTATCGTTGTTTCGGGTGTAAACATACTTGTTTTATTTTATATGTTTTGTTACATAAGCCATGTTTGTAATGGATAGGTTGTATATTATTCATATCCAGAAATATATCAAGTCCTTAAACATCATTTTTAAATCATCAAATGATAATTATACTTTAATGGATACGATGGAGAATGAATGTCATCATGTTCGTGCAGACGGTAGTCCGTACGTACGCACGAGCGACAATATCATTCTTTTGAAATAATATATAAATGGTTTTTATATCATATATACAGAATCATTAACATGTTATATTTATTATTTACATGAGTTACATATCATTATTACACCCATCCAAATAATAATATATTGAATAACAATTACACCACGATGTGGAGACGGTAAGCCGTACGTACGCACGTATGGTGACATGTTATTCAAAGGGTGGATAGAATACTGAATATGGTTGTACCATATTTATAATAACATCACATTATATATATGATACTGGAGTTATTATTTTAGAATGGTAATAACAAAGGAAGAAGAAGTGGAAGAAGAAAGGAACTTGGAAAAGGGTGGTGAAATCATTACCTCTTCTTCGGGTTCTTCCTTTTGATTTGATCAAAAGGGCTCCTTAGGTTGGCTTTCTGATCAAACTAAGGACTCTCGGTTGTAGTGAGGGAAGTTAGGAGAGTATTTGGGCAGATTTTTGCCGAACCAAATGGTTTTGAAGGTGTGAAGAAATGAGAAGGAGGAGTGCCCTTTTATAAGAGGGGTGAGGGGCACCTTTGGAAAATCTAGAAATATTAGTTTATAAAAAAATCATATTCGGTTTCTAATGGCTCTTAAGTTGATTATTTAAATTTTAAGGTGGGGATGGGTCGAAAAAAACTCAACCAATCGAATTTATACAGGTTTGGGTACTTATATTAACCCTATCTTTAAGAATTAACTCTAAGTTAATTTGTTTCACTTTTACAATGTCTCTTTGTATTTTTATATAATATGGTTAATAAACATACTATATACATCCAAGCGACCCCCAAGTGGTCCATTAATGATGAACCTATCATTATATAAGTATATTGGATGAACCTTAGATATTTAGGAATTTAATATCAATTAATAATATAATATTTGTTTTAAGAACTCTTTTATGTCAATTTTGACACTATTCAATAGTTGATTTTTGTGAAACTCATAACAGACTGATTACTTCGAAAAAAGTCCATTAAATCAATCCTAATATATCATATTATCCTAGAAAATTAGTTTAATTCATTAAAAATTTCATATTATATTTATTTGGGTATTTATAATATCAATTATTTTAATTTTTCACTATTATAGTAATTAATTCATCATCATTGTGTCATAAATAAATTAAATTATTTAATGTCTAAAAATTATAAATAAAATATAATTATGTAGGAAATATGTTTATATTTCTAATGAATATTTATAATCTAAAATTCAACATATATAACCTTATGTAAAAATTGTTTTTCAAAAAGATATATGCTTGTGTCATTTTTGTATTCATTTTAACTTAATTAAAATAAAGTGTCCCTATCACCTACAAGTGGCACCATGGGGTC
Organism: Viscum album; assembly: GCA_963277665.1. Classification (NCBI taxonomy): domain Eukaryota; kingdom Viridiplantae; phylum Streptophyta; class Magnoliopsida; order Santalales; family Viscaceae; genus Viscum; species Viscum album. The sequence goes on along the minus strand of CAUJRU010001336.1, from coordinate 67,233 downwards.
CCAAAATCGACCCAAAGATGACTATGGTCGAACCTGTATCAAACAATAACTCTAGGACACGTTTTAGGGTGATTTAGAATTATTATAATATTATTTTTTAACTCTTATTTACCAGATTTATCCTTAACCATGGAAAATAAAATATTTACCGCAGTAATTATTCAAAATGTATAAAAATAAAAGTTACCTATTTACACAATTTGAGAATACTGATTCCAAATATGGAAACCATTTTTCTAAATTCAAAACACATAAGTGGCAGAAATTAAGTTAAAATTAATTCCTGGTGTCAAAACAAAAAGCGTGTTTTTAAGAGATAATAACTATCAAAAGATTGACACTTGTTTATGTTCGGTTTAATTGTAAAATTATGTCCAATGACCAAAATTATATTAAATGGTAAAAATATATTCTAAATATACTTTAAAACCACTAAAATTCATAATTTATCACTATTAATTATTTTGATTAAAAAATTTGTTTTTAATTAAAATTTAGTAATTTTCACTATTCATCAAAATATGAAAGTTATCCGAAAAGTACCAAAATTTCACCTTAGGCTAAATTCGATACTCCGAATCCAAAAATGAAGTCCATTTTGAGAGATAAAATTTCTAAAATTTTAAAAGGTAGGTATTACTATTCATAACGGCTAGTTTGATTGGTTGTGGTGTGTTAGAACTCGAAGTTGTGTACAACACATGCTACTGTTTTATTCAAAGGAAAGTGTACCGTGGAAGCTTGGGATGTTTCATTTTAAATTTTTTGATGTCCCCATTTAGTCAAAAAGTTTAAAATATTGTATTAAAAAAGGTTTCACTATTAAAAGTTGATAAAAGAGCAATACTGAAAATGAATCTGTTCTTGCATTATGTCTAAGAAACTCATAATATGGATTCTCAAATTATAAGGATTATATAAAGTTTAAAATTTAGTTAATACTATTCATAACCTCTTTTGAATGGATTTTTTTGGTAAGTCATGGTGTGATTGAACTCAGTGTTGCGTGTAGTGAAAGTTATTGAATTATTTTGAAGAAATAACGCACTATGAAATCTTGGGGTGTTACAAATCCTCTATCAAGTCTACCAAATTTCCTAAGACTTTGATTGTTGGGAAAAAACTGACATATGATGAAAATTTGTAATGAATCGACTCTGGTTACCCCTAGATACTAGTATCCAAACCGATCATACATATACATAGTGGAAATTATGTATACCCCATAGGTCGATGAATAGAAACCAGGAATCAAATGAGAACCATAGGGAATGATTTCTCCCATAGTGATTAAGAAACATGGCTTATATATATAGTTGAATGATATAAGAACCAAAAATTAAAGAAATATATGCCATAACTAATAGAAAATAGTGGGAATTATATAACTTGAAATCCATATAAAAAATTAAAGTAATGGGTCAAAAAAACAAAGGAAAACAAAAACAAAGTATAACTAATTATGTGGTATGTGAGAAATATCCCACCATACCACCACAAATTACCCAAACCCAGTTAACAAAAACCTCACTACCTCATTAGGGCGTTTTTTCATTCCCCATATAAATAGACATAACCAGGTCAACATACCACTAAATGGGTGTTTAGGGTGAAATCTAAACATTCTCAGTAGGATTGGTTTTATATATCAATACTCATTAAAATGAACCCATCTTTACTAATTCAAAATAAATCCTGGCATTATTAGAAGTAAGACCATTTTTTTACCAAATCATGGTAAATATTTTCTTTTCTCTGAAATTATATAAAAATTGTACTAAAATATTTTCAAAGTGTAATTTATGTAAAATTTATCAAAAACTAAGGTATATATATCAAATCCAAAATAGTAAAAGCACAAGAACAATCGTAAATAGGCTATGGATCACATCAGGACATGATATCAAAATACTCATACCACAATTAATGAATAGTTTACACCCAATCTCTTAGAACATAGGCTTAACAAGAATATGAACATCCTATGAGTGAACCCCATAACGATGTCAATATAAACCCTCTAGAACAATAGGCCTAGGGAGAAGAGGAATACCCTATGAGTGAACCGATTGACAATAAAATGGAAGATGTCCCTATGGTACACATTCTACCAAAGTTCACAAGGTTTCTTATGTTTTGTACTTCTCAAATCATTTCAAATGGTATCCCAGTTCATAAATAATTCCAAAAACCATTATTCCAAAAAAAATTCGAAAAAAAAATTCACAAAACATTTACTATAATTTGAAAATACCATTATTTATATTACTAAAAAGAAACAAAAAATTTTCTTTTAAAAAAATATATTTAAAAAAACAAATAAATTATGATAATTCCCTTATAAAAATAGATTTTTAAAACTAAAGAAATATAGTTCATCCAAATTTGGAATGAGTCAGAACTTACGACCACAGACTTGGGTAGAACTATACTGAGAATGGGATCTATTAAAACTAGAAGGAAATAAGAGACAATAATGAAGGCCCTAATAATGATTGTCACATATCATAATAGATTAAATATAAAAAATAGTTGATATACTGGTAAAATCACACACAAATCAATAAATAAATCCTCCACACTTAGACCAACATGAGGTTCATCCTCTAAAAGAAGATCACAAAATAGATCTAGAAATGGAAAAGAGCTTGACCACAAGGTCTAAGAATCCCAAAATTCATCATAAAACTGCTTCCAAAATACAATAATAAAGAAGAAAAAATCATTCATACCATATATAAGAAACAAAACACAGCTAGTAAGAATATCAAGCACCCAACAACAGAATCTGTAGGGAGTAGAGACACTGGAAATAACTTGGAAGATCATAGGGTTTGAGATAGAGATAAGTTAACTAGTTGATTTAGGATTTAGGCGTGCAGTGAATGAAACTGACTAATCAAGAGGGTTTTACATTCCAAACTAGGGATTTATACAATAAAATCCCCAACATTCACATAAGTCAAAAACAACATTTTCATTGGTTAATTTATCATGGGTGACATATTTATGATTTGAAATCATGATTTAGGATGTAAAAGGTCATGTACTGAAAAATGCTCACCAACTTGTGCTCAGTGACACATTTACACCGTAAATTATAAATTTACACTGTAAATTTTTCTAAAGAGAGTACATTCCCCAGGTTCTATAGAATACTACCAAAATTATTCTTGATGCCTCTGATCCCAAGAAAGAAATTATTAATCATTGAAATATAATACATTAAAATATTGAATGTTGTATATGACATATTGTGTAGTTTTTTTCATTCCTTGTTACCCTCATATAGATCATAGTGTAATGTTTATCAATCCTATTTTATTTTTTTTCTTATCCTTTTTTTTGTAATTTAAATGACACTTTCAAAGGCTAAGTGTCCCTAACAACTTCTCCCAATAAAAACCATTAAAAAGAAAGGCATCCAAACCAAATTCCACAAGAAACACCACTCCCCAAAAATTATATCATAATGATAAGGCTCCAACATCCCATGATCATTCAGAAAGTTGTCCCATGCATGGTTTCATGGGCTTGGTACTGATGGAAAAATTCATACCCTCTCTTTCCTCTAAATCCGGAAGGCCAATCTCAGTTGAATGATTCCTGGTCTAGAACTTCATCTGATGCGGATCCTTATAGCTTGCCAAAAATCATTCACATTTCAAAATCACAAAATCACCAAAAACCAATCATGATGATGCCAACAATGAAGAGTCATGCAAGGGCATGCTAAAAATTAAATATTAAAAATAAAAATACCCTTATTTTTTCCTCGATCTATGTCTCATCTTCATCAGAACCATCAATCCATCGAAGAACCTCAACGGGAGCCAACTAATACGGAGCCACCACAAGATGTTGACTGTCTCTTTCCCTCACATCCCAATTAAACCATGAATACCACCGCTCAGATCCGCCTCGGAGAGAGTAGTGGTATTTTGAAGCAATAAAATAGTAACGTGCGGCCAATTCCCTTGACATAGCTCATCTCCAAACCCCAAAAAGACAAATTTCAAATAAGAAAACACAAGGAGAAGGCCTCCACAAGTCGAACTTGCTACCTCTCACACACGCACATCCTAAAACCTCTATGGAAACCATCTCACCCAACTGACCAGGTTAAGAGAAATTATCCTAGAAGTTAGAGGAGTGTAATAGTGGGCAGGACCTTGAGAACCAACCATGATGAAGTGAGTACCATCAACTCCAAAGGAAAAATCATCATCAAACCATAAATCCTATTTTATTTACATCACATTATGCATTAATTTTATATTTTTATTCCTAATTAACACCCAATATGATTGAAAATATATTATTTCACACAATTTTTCTCAATGTGCATGATATAAAAATTTTACCTCAAAATGTTATCTTTTTTTATATGAAAAAATAAAAAAATAATTCTATTATTACAATTATGACTATATTTTAATATTAATAATATTTAAATGTAAATATGGAACTACAAAATATTAAAAATCATATATTACAAAGATTTTTTCTTTCGGAGGTTGTTCTTAAATTTGAACACCTTCAATGATTTTTAGTGCATGGTTATGTTCTATAGAGTCATCAAATGACACCTTCCCACTTCTAAACCTATAAAATGGAGTAGGAAAGTGTATTTATGGATTATATTATCAGTTTTTAAGGTTCATATTACATATTGAAATTTTAATATATCGTTCAATGTGGATAATGATATTTCACTTTTTTATTCCAACCAGATAAAATTTTAAATGTATGAAAATAAATTTTTTATATAATTAATAATTATGTAGTCTTAGTCATTTTATTATTATTTAAATAAATTTAAATCACAACTTTGGGTTAAAATTAATTCCTCTCATTAATCTATGGTTGAATATTAACATAAAATTTATCCCCAGGTACTACGATTCCACCAAAAAGAGTGGAAATTTTCATAAATGGTTGTTTTATATATTATAACATAGAAGTATTTAATTAACCAAAATTGTGAGCTGTGTATATGGATTTCATCATCCATATAAATAAATGAGTTAAACCATCTTTTTCAAACCTCAATCAAACATTATGAACATCGTTGGAATATTCTAAGGGTCTGTGATAAAATATCTTCTAAGCCTTTGAGTTTACATGTTAGGTTTTCTTATCAATTTCCTTGATTTTATTTTCATATAATCAAATTTGGAATAGATTTTCTTTATAAAGTGTGTTTTTTATCGATTATTGTTGAATATAGGATGTAATATGGATGTTTTCAAGGTACTTAATTGTTTTTTGCAATTTTATTTAGTGTTATTGAAGGTTAAATTGTCTCAAAAGTAAATTTTGATTACACTATTTAATTTTAAATGGTTAATTTACATTGGAGACAATTTTTCATGGGAATATGTATTTTAAGAGAGGTTTAGAGGGGGTTTTCTAGGTTTTCATGGGAATATAAACAGTCTCACAAATTATTAATTTATGATTATTAGGGGTGTATTGGTTTACATGGACACCTAAGTGGTACAAGAGACCAATCATTATGATCATGGATTTTATATTTTTAGAGACAGTAGAGAATTCACAATTAGATGCCCAAACATAAGGATTTTTCCTGATGAACATGTTGTTAGGAAAAAATAACATAGATTTGAATTTAAATTCTTGAAACTCCTCTAAATCACCACATTATTTTTCATAATAATTCATTAAAATTTATATAGGAATTCTAGGTCGAATTTGTTGTCATATAATCATATCATTGACAGGTTGTGATTGTGGATCATTGGTCAGAAATCAGATCTGTTGTAAGATATAGATCTCATTTTTCTCTCATTACTTCTCCAATTTTCTCATTGAAATCCAAAAATGTGATGTTGGATATTATGGATATGTGATTATATATTGTGATTTATAATTAAAATTCATAGGTATTTGTAATATTTATTCCATTATGTGATTTTGGATCATGGATTTAGAGGAAATCATATATAATAACATTTATATATATATATATATATTAATGAGGTTAGGGGGAAACACCCCCTTTTTTATTGAATAAAAAAATAAAACAATCTTATTCTTTATGGGAATACAGAACCCATTACATGGACCATAGGCCTAGTGGGTATGAAACCCAATGAAAAACTGATCCAAAGGCCTATACCCATATGTCTTAAACCACGGACCTCCATACAAAAAAACCCCATATGTAGTTCTATCATTATTTGCTCAAAGACCTAAAGATGACATAATACACATTATTGTGTTTCACTCTTTCAAAAGCCTTTGAAAATAAAAATCATGCCTATATACCCTTCCATTCAACACTATATTGACCCTAATCCTCATCAGCCAAACTCTGCACATATACCTTCTGACATTGTTCTCCAATACTGGACCTTCATCGAACTTCTCTCCTTTGTGTGTAACCCGAAGAAGGCTATTGATGGATCACTTCTTACATTTAGGACCATTCCTCCAATATGCCACCAGTACATCATGTTCCACCATTGATGGTTCCCCTTCCCAACTCGATATTTTTTTATTTTTTGTGGCCCACCAACACTAGAGCTCCAACACTACCAAAACTCCACCACTACACCAAATTGATGGAAAAAAATGATACAACAAGATTTTATCCCTTACCGCATAATGTGGTGTCCATAACAAAGTAATTTCTTGTTTAAATCATTGTATTAAAAAAATTAGATGTTTGATAGAAATTAGTTTTTTTCCAAAATTGGAGGCTTTCAATCAATTTGTGTTTTAAATTATAGTAATATTTTTATGGAAATAATTTAATTTTATAAGTTATGGATAAATAAATATATTTTATCAGTTAATAATTATATTAAATGAAAAATTGATTTCTATTAGAATATCCTTAAAGAGAGTTTAGATTTTTAAAAAGTACTTTTCTGTGTTTTGATTTGATAATTATTTCATAGGTTATATGTTAGTGAAAAAATAATAATTTTGGTGATACCTATTTTGAGACCTTTAATCTTGATCTATAGTAACATGGGGACTTAAAGGGAACAGTTTTAGTTGGTTAATGATTATGATAACCATGGTAGAAAGGTAACACCCCACTATAATGTGGGGTCCGACATGTGAATTGTGATTCAAAAATAAAAAAGATCGCATGCATTGGTTTATTGAGATAATGATTATGTATGGATTAAAAAGGGTAATTTCCTGGAATGATTTTGTTTTTATAATATTTGAAATAATAGGCAATTTTAAAATTTTTATTGAAAATAAAAATTTTCCATGTAAATTTTATAAAAAATAATTTGTTTTCAAAAAATAATTTTTTACGGAGAAAACATGCTCTCTAACTTTTTTTTGAAATCAAAGGTTCTGATTCTTTTTCTATATATATTTTTGTTTTTAAATGATTTGAGGATGATTTGTAATTATACCATGGTAATAGAAAATATTTATATTTTAGGAACCCATTTAAGGAATGTAACGTATAATTTTGATATATATTGTTGTTTAGGAGATTTGAGTGTGAAATTAGATGATTTGGATGGTTCATGTGAAGATGTATGGTCTTGAGACCATTCATGATTCCTATGTAATAGTACGATGGTTTCTAGGGGAGATAAAAATACATGCATGATAAATGAATGGTTACTAGGTATATTAATACATAATTTTTTTTTTGAAAAGTGGGAGGTCCTTGGTCGGAAAGTACAATCAAATCAAACATGAATTCAGTCCATGTAGACACTTTAAAACCATCCCAAATAAGCTTTATTTACTTGATTTTTGAGTTCTTTGTTCTGATTCTCTCCCTCTCCCATGAATCTCATTACCTAGGATGTTCAGGTAAGAAGATTTTTTGTGTTCAATGTAGAGACCCGTATCTTAACGTACATGGACATTACATTACTTTTGTGGAATACTTAGTACATAACAAAAACACACACACAAGGATCGTAATAGTTTAGTGTCTTTGGAAACTCGGAACGTAATCTTCTAATCGTGGTGAAAGATCTTCAATATCTCCCATAAAGATCTTCCCTTTTTTTTACCTAAAAACCGTTCTTTATATCCTGGGGAAAAGAAAACATAAAAGGGTGAGCTCAAATGCTCAGTAAGGGTAAACAAAAGAAATATCAATCACATCATATACATAAGAACATAAACTTTGGAAATCTTAACCTTCAAAAGAGCTCATAATATCATAACATGGGATAAATCATAGAAGTGAAAATGAGATCCCCATAATCATAACATGAAACTTGAAACTTTGTGGCATGCACACATAATCATGGAAAATCATTTCTTGTTAGTCATGACTCATTTCCAAGACTATCTTAGGGGACAAAGTCCCTTTCTGAACTGAGTTCACTCCTCGTTTCAGTCCTGTATCACTGAACCGAAATAACCTTCAGTTCCAGCCATGTCTATCTCATGAGATATAAAATCTTTACCCAATGCATTGGAGGGAGATATAGGTCCCACCCATCTAATAATGAATCCTTTCTTATGTGTGCCACATAATCATAAATCATACATCATCACATAACACGTGTAAAAAAAATGGGATTCTTGAAACATCATGACATCATAAATAAATTCATATAAGATAAAGGAATTCATAAAAATAATTCCATCACAACATGATCAAATCAATGTAATAATAGGGATAAAAACAGAACCCTTTATTATCTTAGATGGAAAATAATTTTGATAAAACACTTGAACTCCAATCTTGAGGAAAATATCCTTTCTTCTTCAAAAAAACATTTTTCCTTTCATAACATGTCATACGACATTAAAATAAAAGAAGTTGATTAAAAATAAACTTGAAAACTTGTAAAGGAATCTTCTTGGAAATAATGTTTTAGAAATCCATTCATGCCGTATAAGTTAAAAAAAACATTCTTCGTACTTTTGTCGGAAAAGTCAAAAAGTACCTCGTACGAAAAACGACAAAAGATTCCTTTCATACATATTACTAAAAACTCACCAAAGGGTAAAAATGTATTTAAAAAATTGTAGGTGGATGGAAATAATATTACATATTGATGAAACATGGATGTGGATGATAAAATACACCCCAGTAAATAGTTACGAATAAACAATCTCGGATAAAAATGAGATTGTGATATTTCCCTTACCTTAGGTCCGATTTGCTTCGTATGTGTCCGAACCTCCTGTATAATGATTTAAATAATGTCATTGACTTATTATATAATCATATTCATTGTTATGATATCATATATGGTTCACTTATGACATTATATTACCCGTTCTTTTGTAAATTCCATGTTAAAGAAGCGTTTTGGGTAAAATCGTTTCATTTATCGTAGGTGTTTTGACATGTTGTTCTTGACATCATTATTACTTATATCATGATTTACTTACTTCCAGAATATAAAACATGATTTATATAACATATATATTCATTATATATATATATATAATAGATAGATAAATAAAATGAAAAACACCGTTCATGGAGACGGTAGTCCGTACGTACGCATGAACGCTGTTTTCCTTTCCTTATTGTCTTGAAATGAAAGTAAGTAGATGACATAAATATATATATATAAATCCAGTAGCTTTATAATGTCATATATTTCATTATTATGTCTTATATATACTTTATAATCATTCTTAAATGGTTAACATGGAGAATGAATCTCATCGCGTCGTGGAGACGGTAGTCCGTACGTACGCACGAGCGATGATATCATTTCCATAAATATTGAATTGGAGTGGAGTGGATTATACAATATATCAGAATCAATATGATGTTGTAATAACTATGTATAGTTATTCTTTACACCATTATACCCATCCATGTAAGGTGGTGGTGGAAAATAGATTACACCACGGCGTGGAGACGGTATTTCGTACGTATGCACGCGCGGTGATTTCTTTTTTCCGTATGATGGATAGATGGTGAAATAGGGTTGTTACATACTTATAATAACATATCAGTATATGAGTGATACTGATGTTATTACTTCATAATGAAACAACCTAATAAGAAGAAGTGGAAGAAGAAATAAAGATGAAAAAATTGGTAACGGTAATTACCTCTTCTTTGAAGCGCCTCTTTGAGACCTCCTCTTAGGGCACTAAAATTGGCCTTTGAAGAAGACCAGAACCTCTAGGATGTTTCTAGGGAAGTGGAGAAGAGATTTTGGTAGGGGTTGGCCGAGCTTGAGTGCTCAAATTGGTGTGAGGAGGAGGGGGAGGAGGTACCCTTTTATAAGGGAGGAGAGGGGCACCTTAAGAATTCTTAAAAATATTAATTTATAATAAATCTAACCCCACTTAAAAACCTCCAAAAATGACTCATATTCGAAGATTAGATGAGATAGGGTTGTAATATCATCAAACAATTAAATTAAGACATGTTTGGATCTTATTTTAAACCTTATCATTTTGATTTATCCTTATTTAATCTATTTAAGTTTATTTGTGGTAATAAAATTCTAAATTTTAAATTATAACAAATAATTACTTATTTGTTGTTAATTTTCCATAATTGTTTACTTTAGAACATTATAGACCATATAAATATAAAATTATAATTTTTAAATATTTTTGTGATTTTTAAACAATTTTATAATATGTTATTTTTGTAAAATAACAATAGTGTCAATTTTCACACTATTAATTTATTTGAATTTAAATAAACTATATACAGAATATATGTTCGAACTAAAAGCTTTCATATATTAATAAAAGGTTATATGTATCTATAAAATTAGTGTATCACATTAAATAGTTCATATAATATTTATTTTATTATTTTTAAAACCATTTATTTGGTTTATCTCTTAATAAAATAATTACTACATCATTTTTGTATAATTATTTAATATACTTATTTGTTGTATAAAAATTTAAAATAAAATCCTATGATAAAGATAAATATATTAACTTTCACAATAATACTTTTACACGAATTTATCATCTTAAAATCACAATATTTAAATTGTTATATTTATTAAATTATGAAGGTGACAACTTTGGCATCATTTAAAATAAAATAATATAAGTGTCATAATCGCTTTTATAAGGATCCAAATGGTCAAATATTCGACCCTTGGATGCTTATGGTTTACATTTACATTGCCAATAAGTTTTGGTTAGGTATTGGTGCATTTTATGGTCACTATTAGTTTAAAAAAACAATATTCTTTATTTTTCACTAGATAAACAATTTCTGCATCACTATTGTATCATAATTAATGATAATTATTTAATCCCTAAAAATTATAAATAAATTTATACGATGTAGATAATTTCATTAGATTTCTGGAGACTATTCATTTTCGAAGTGTCATGAAGTTTATCACTAAATTAAAATTAATATACTTATAAGATTTAAGAGAGTGACATGTTGTCACTTTCTTTGGTTTTAATAATAATTAAGTTATTTTCATGAAACAATGTCCATTAAATGATTATAATCCGACCCTTAGATGATATGGGTCGACTTTTAGTCATCTAATAGGATTTTGACATTTGTTAGAGTAATTTTAAAATATTATATTTACCCTTAATTACCCGATTTACCTTTAACTATGGTAAATAAAATTTACCGTAGTTACTATTCATAATTCCCAAAAATAAAAAGTAGCTTATTAACATAATTTGGACCCACTGATTCCAAATATGGAATCCATTTTTCCAAATTCAATACACAAAAGATGCAGAAATTAAATTAAAATTAATCTCGTTGTCGAAAGAAAACGGGTTTTTCTTTAAAACATTGCAAAAGATTGAATTGATTTAACCTACGAATTCAAGATAAAATAAATGCAAATGACATACATTATATTAAATGGTAAAAATATATTCTATTTATACTTTAAAACCATTCAATATTATAATTTAACCACATAAGATATTACGATGAAAAAAGTTGTTTTTAATTAAAATATAGCGTGTTTTTACTATTCATTAAAATATGAAAGTTATCGTAAAAATATCAAAACTTTATCTAATGTAAATTTTTATATCCTGATTCAAAAGAAGAATATTATTTTGTCAAATTGAACATATAAACATGTCAAAAACTAGATTTAAAGTGGGTGCGCCATCAAAAGGCGGTAAAACTGCATTTTTTGAAAAATACTTATTTTACGCGAAAAATTTATTTTGTTCTTATACCATGTTCTAGAAATGTGTAAGATGAATAATAATGTTATAAAATTCAAAATTTAGTTAATACTATTCATAATGGCTAGTTCATGACAATATTTTAATAATATAACATTGTTTATTAAAACCCGGTATTGCGTACAACACATGCTATCGAGGAAGGTCGTGATTGCGTGTAATGCAAGCCAAGTCAGGGTTGCGTGTTGTGAAAGAATCCTTCGTTGTTTCGTATAACAGAATCCAACCATATTTAATTTATACAACTAATATATATATATATATATACTCAATGTTGCGTAGAATAACTATTATCAAAATTGTGTGTAACACGGTCCAAGAATAGTGTTGCGTATACTGCAAGCTAATACGGTGTTGCGTATAGCGCAAGGTAATCTTGGTGTAGAATACAACATAAGACATTAATGAAATTAAAATAATATTTTTCATAAAATCGCAGGGTGTTACATTCTACCCCCCTTAAAATGAATTTCGCCCTCGAAATTCGTCGGGGTTATAAATGGTTTACTATTTGAAAGTTTCTTTGATAGAAACCCACATCGTAAAAAGGAATACCAAAACTTATCTTTAAAAACAAAAGTATGAAACGTAACGGTTACCCAAATAAAGTAATCACTGGGTTTCCACATAGGTGAAAATATGGATATGGAAGAAAAATCTAACCATCATGTTCTGATGGAGAGTGGTAGAGAACATGGCTATGGAAAAGCCAACAATCACAAATCCATAAATTTGTGACGATCTAAGGTACCATCCGATTAATCAGATATAAGATGACTAAGACAACATTTTTGGTTTTCAAGATCGTTTCCCTAAAGTTGAAAATTTGAATTAGAATAAATACTTACTTTATTTTGGTACAATCTCACTGTTGTTCGTGCCTTGAACAATTTCCACTTCATCTCTTAAATAAATGAAGTTGAATTTGTTATTCGTGAAGTTTTAACAGATTATGTGATAGAATGATGGGTCATTCCATCTGTCTCAAACAAAAGGTTAGCAAAAATTATATACATAAGTCGGTCTATAGTGAGATTAATCATATATGGTTCCTAAAATGGACTTATACTTCATATTTCATACTGCTTAATATAATAAAACTAGTTTCTACTAAACAGGGACTTCCTGTAGGCCAGTGGTAGGCGATAAAGGCCAGTCGCACTTTGGTTGTGGGTTCGATTCCTACAGCCTTGTCCGACGCGATGAGTTGTCGCCCGTCCTGCAGGTTGTCCTTTTTCTAAAACTATATTACTATAACATCCCATCAATAATATCAAAAAAAACTTCTATCCTTAAACAATACTAACTTATGTCCAACATAATCCATTCTAATCTTTAGGCTTATCCATAATACTGCAGTCCACTCTCATAATATAGTGAAAACGATTACCAGAGATTTAATACTATCGTTAATCCCCATATCTATGTCTTGTTGGTCACATTCCAAACATTCAAAGGCCTTAATCATGTATTCTCTTGAATACCCATTGAACCGTAGTGAAAACTTGAATGTAGTTAAAAGTTAACACCTTCCACATACCAAAATCCTCAAAATTGTATACACTCAAACCATGATATCACTTAGTCCTTATATTAATCATGAGCTCATGAATACTGTCAAGCATTTCATTTTCTCTTTATCACTTCATTATGCGCATATCATCCACTTTCAAAAAAATATCTGAATAACCTTTCATTGTTACTCATACCATTCATCATAAACTTTCAAAACATAAGGAAAGACAACAGTGTAACAATCCTTAGATGTCTTTTTATTCTATAGTACAACATTACACTTGATAAACATGTAATCATTCCACTACATTCTTAAACCATTGACCGAGCTTCAACAATTCTTTCATCTCACATATCATTTGTTGTCTCTTCATCATCATCCACATAAATACTTCCCATACGACCATACTGATTATCTTCATGAGACTTTCCCTTAGGGAATTGGTTTGCATAATGCCCGTACATTCCACATTTAAAACATTTAACCATTGTTGATGTCGTAGCAATACCATTATCCTCATCCATGTTGTTAACTGAACCTTTTCCTTTGCATTTACTTGCTTTGTGTCCTTCTATTCCACACCCAAAGCATCTTCCAGTTCCTTTGAAACATTCTCCTTGATGCCTCTTCCCACATGATTTACATAGGGGAAATTGAACTTTCTTTCCTCTATGATCATCATGAAACTCCATATTTCTCTTATTAGCCGAGTCAGGAAACTTACCAAATTTTACTTTATTGATCATATTATGAGATTTCTGATTTGGCATAATAATGATCTTTGGACTTCTAAATCCCATTTCATTTGGTTTCTCATGAATAATATCATTCCATTGTCCATCATATCCTCCATTATCGTGAATCATCTTGTTTCCATCCATTTTCTAAAACCCAAAAAAAAGAATAGTGTGAGAGGCAAAAATCATGCTAGGGAAAACAACATAATAAAGGTGGAGTATCCTCGATATCTAACATCTTAGGTTAAATTATATGATCGTTACCGTAGTTCTAGTACTGTATCCTATACGTATTCTTATCCTTATGGACATCCCTAGACATACCTTATAAATATCTCTAGGGATCTCACTAAAGTTCTCGCATCCTAGTTTCCAAAGGTTGACTAAACCATTCCTCTGATACCAACTGTAGAGACCCGTATCTTAACGTACATGGACATTACATTACTTTTGTGGAATACTTAGTACATAACAAAAACACACACACAAGGATCGTAATAGTTTAGTGTCTTTGGAAACTCGGAACGTAATCTTCTAATCGTGGTGAAAGATCTTCAATATCTCCCATAAAGATCTTCCCTTTTTTTACCTAAAAACCTTTCTTTATATCCTGGGGAAAAGAAAACATAAAAGGGTGAGCTCAAATGCTCAGTAAGGGTAAACAAAAGAAATATAAATCACATCATATACATAAGAACATAAACTTTGGAAATCTTAACCTGCAAAAGAGCTCATAATATCATAACATGGGATAAATCATAGAAGTGAAAATGAGATCCCCATAATCATAACATGAAACTTGAAACTTTGTGGCATGCACACATAATCATGGAAAATCATTTCTTGTTAGTCATGACTCATTGCCAAGACTATCTTAGTGGACAAAGTCCCTTTCTGAACCGAGTTCACTCCTCGTTTCAGTCCTGTATCACTGAACCGAAATAACCTTCCGTTCCAGCCATGTCTATCTCATGAGATATAAAATCTTTACCCAACGCATTGGAGGGAGATATAGGTCCCACCCATCTAATAATGAATTCTTTCTTATGTGTGCCACATAATCATAAATCATACATCATCACATAACACATGTAACAAAAATGGGATTCTTGAAACATCATGACATCATAAATAAATTCATATAAGATAAAGAAATTCATAAAAATAATTCCATCACAACATGATCAAATCAATGTAATAATAGGGATAAAAACAGAACCCTTTATTATCTTAGATGGAAAATAATTTTGATAAAACACTTGAACTCCATTCTTGAGGAAAATATCCTTTCTTCTTCAAAAAAACATTTTTCCTTTCATAACATGTCATACGACTTTAAAATAAAAGAAGTTGATTAAAAATAAACTTGAAAACTTGTAAAGTAATCTTCTTGGAAATAATGTTTTAGAAATCCATTCATGCCGTATAAGTTAAAAAAAACATTCTTCGTACTTTTGTCGGAAAAGTCAAAAAGTACCTCGTACGAAAAACGACAAAAGATTCCTTTCATACATATTACTAAAAACTCACCGAAGGGTAAAAATGGATTTAAACCATTGTAGGTGGATGGAAATAATATTAAATATTGATGAAACATGGATGTGGATGATAAAATACACCCCAGTAAATACTTACGAATAAACAATCTCGGATAAAAATGAGATTGTGATATTTCCCTTACCTTAGGTCCGATTTGCTTCGTATGTGTCCGAAACTCCTCTATAATGATTTAAATAATGTCATTGACTTATTATATAATCATATTCATTGTTATGATATCATATATGGTTCACTTATGACATTATATTACCCGTTCTTTTTTAAATTCCATGTTAAAAAGCGTTTTGGGTAAAATCGTTTCATTTATCGTAGGTGTTTTGACATGTTGTTCTTGACATCAATATTACTTATATCACGATTTACTTACTTTCAGAATATAAAACATGATTTATATAACATATATAATCAGTATATATATATATATAATAGATAGATAAATAAAATGAAAAACACCGTTCATGGAGACGGTAGTCTGTACGTACGCATGAACGCTGTTTTCCTTTCCTTATTGTCTTGAAATGAAAGTAAGGAGATGACATAAATATATATACATAAATCCAGTAGCTTTATAATTTCATATATTTCATTATTATGTCTTATATATACTTTATAATCATTCTTAAATGGTTAACATGGAGAATGAATCTCATCGCGTCGTGGAGACGGTAGTCCGTACGTACGCACGAGCGATGATATCATTTCCATAAATATTGAATTGGAGTGGAGTGGATTATACAATATATCAGAATCAATATGATGTTGTAATAACTATGTATAGTTATTCTTTACACCATTATACCCATCCATGTAAGTTGGTGGTGGAAAGTAGATTACACCATGGCGTGGAGACGGTATTCCGTACGTACGCACGCGCGGTGATTTCTTTTTTCCGTAGGATGGATAGATGGTGAAATAGGGTTGTTTCATACTTATAATAACATATCAGTATATGAGTGATACTGATGTTATTACTTCATAATGAAACAACCTAAGAAGAAGAAGTGGAAGAAGAAATAAAGATGAAAGAATTGGTAACGGTAATTACCTCTTCTTTGAAGCGCCTCTTTGAGACCTCCTCTTAGGGCACTAAAATTGGCCTTTGAGGAAGACCAGAACCTCTAGGATGTTTCTAGGGAAGTGGAGAAGAGATTTTGGCAGGGGTTGTCCGAGCTTGAGTGCTCAAATTGGTGTGAGGAGGAGGGGGAGGAGGTACCCTTTTATAAGGGAGGAGAGGGGCACCTTAGGAATTCTTTAAAATATTAATTTATAATAAATCTAACCCCACTTAAAAACCTCCAAAAATGACTAATATTCGAAGATTAGATGAGATATGGTTGTAATCTAATTAGCCAATTATATTAAGACATGTTTGGATCTTATTTTAAACCTTATCATTTTGATTTATCCTTATTTAATCTATTTAAGTTTATTTGTGGTAATAAAATTCTAAATTTTAAATTATAACAAATAATTACTTATTTGTTGTGAATTTTCCATAATTGTTTACTTTATAACATTATAGACCATATAAATATAAATTTATAATTTTTAAATATTTTTGTGATTTTTAAACAATTTTATAATATGTTATTTTTGTAAAATAACAATTGTGTCAATTTTGACACTATTCATTTATTTGAATTTAAATAAAATATATACAGAATATATGTTCGAAATAAAAGCTTTCATATATTAATAAAAGGTCATATGTATCTATAAAATTAGTTTATCACATTAAATAGTTCATATAATATTTATTTTATTATTTTTAAAACCATTTATTTGGTTTATCTCTTAATAAAATAATTACTACATCATTTTTGTATAATTATTTAATATACTTATTTGTTGTATAAAAAATTAAAATAAAATCCTATGATGAAGATAACTATATTACCTTTCACAATAATACTTTTACTAGAATTTATCATCTTAAAATCACAATATTTAAATTGTTATATTTATTAAATTATGAAGGTGACAACTTTGGCATCATTTAAAATAAAATAATATAAGTGTCATAATCTCTTTTATAAGGATCCAAATGGTCAAATATTCGACCCTTGGATGCTTATGGTTTACATTTACATGGCCAATAAGTTTTTGTTAGGTATTGGTGCATTTTATGGTCACTATTAGTTTAAAAAAAACAATATTCTTGATTTTTCACTAGATAAACAATTTCTGCATCACTATTGTATCATAATTAATGATAATTATTTAATCCCTAAAAATTATAAATAAATTTATATGATGTAGATAATTTCATTAGATTTCTGGAGACTATTCATGTTCGAAGTTTCATGAAGTTTATCACTAAATTAAAATTAATATACTTATAAGATTTAAGAGAGTGACATGTTGTCACTTTCTTTGGTTTTAATAATAATTATGTTATTTTCATGGAAAAATGTCCATTAAATGATTCTAATCCGACCCTTAGATGATATGGGTCGACCTTTAGTCATCTAATTGGATTTTGACATTTGTTAGGGTAATTTTAAAATATTATATTTACCCTTAATTACCCGATTTACCTTTAACTAGGGTAAATAAAATTTACCGTAGTTACTATTCATAATTCCCAAAAATAAAAAGTAGCTTATTAACATAATTTGGACCCACTGATTCCAAATATGGAATCCATTTTTCCAAATTCAATACACAAAAGATGCAGAAATTAAATTGAAATTGATCCCGTTGTCGAAAGAAAACAGGTTTTTCTTTAAAACATTGCAAAAGATTGAATTGATTTAACCTACGATTTCAAGATAAAATAAATGCTAATGACATACATTATATTAAATAGTAAAAATATATTCTATTTATAATTTAAAACCAAATTTAACCACATAAGATATTACGATGAAAAAAGTTGTTTTTAATTAAAATATAGCGTGTTTTTACTATTCATTAAAATATGAAAGTTATCGGAAAAATATCAAAACTTTATCTAATGTAAATTTTTATATCCTGATTCAAAAGAAGAATATTATTTTGTCAAATTGAACATATAAACATGTCAAAAACTAGATTTAATGTGGGTGCGCCATCAAAAGGCGGTAAAACTGCATTTTTTGAAAAATACTTATTTTACCCGAAAAATTTATTTTGTTCTTATACCATGTTCTAGAAATGTGTAAGATGAATAATAATGTTATAAAATTCAAAATTTAGTTAATACTATTCATAATGGCTAGTTCATGACAATATTATAATAATATAACATTGTTTATTAAAACCTGGTATTGCGTACAACACATGCTATCGAGGAAGGTCGTGATTGCGTGTAATGCAAGCCAAGTCAGGGTTGCGTGTTGTGAAAGAATCCTTCGTTGTTTCGTATAACAGAATCCAACCATATTTAATTTATAAAATTAATATATATATATATATATATATATACTCAATGTTGCGTAGAATAACTATTATCAAAATTGTGTGTAACACGGTCCAAGAATAGTGTTGCGTATACTACAAGCTCATACGGTGTTACGTATAGCGCAAGGTAATCTTGGTGTAGAATACAACATAAGACATTAATGAAATTAAAATAATATTTTTCATAAAATCTCTGGGTGTTACATTCAAAACCTTTATAACTCACATATTATATATACTTGTACAACTAAAGTCTTTATATATGGTATGTGGCCTTAAACACTCTTTTTTATGTATGTTATTCGTTTTATCATATAAACCCTTACCAGGTATGTTTTGGATGAAATACCATGTTTTCAAATAAATAAATATGATTGTTTTGGTTATAGGTTCTTAAAAATACTACGGAGAGCTAGGTTATGGAGTTTGGGGGTGTGATTTTTCATCATTATTAGTTTAAGGTTGGTAGTTTCCCATACACTCAGTTTTATGAGAATTCCAATGAGGTTGGATGTTATGATTTTATTAAGATATTTTATAAGAATAAATTTATTTGATGGTAATGGTTTTTTAAAATGTTTTAGATGGAGTGGTTTTTAGTGAAAATAAATTATGTAGATTTATAGGAACATGTTTATTTTTCAAGAATTACGAGGAAATGATAAAATGGAGTTTGATATATCTTTTAATGGTTGTATCTATTTTCAATGTTTTTTATATTGTGATAGTTATTATTAGTATGGTTCAATGAGGGATCAGTCATCAATTGGTAATTTCTATATTAGTGGTGGTTCCCTATCATGGTTAACAAGCTCCTAATTCTTATTAAGTGAAGATGGCTTATTAGTTTTGATGGGTATGTTAAAAGTGGTTAGGAATTTGTTTAATCACTTTTAGAATATAGCCTTAATGATTATTTGTGGTTTACCATGATTTTTATATTCCACAGTGTTTCTATTTAGAATGTGGTAATTTTTTATGGTCTGTAAAATTTGGACCTTTTGACAATTTTAGAATAATATATGTTATATCTTGTTTATGGTTGAAATAAAAAAAATTCTTACTTATGATTTTACAAAAAAATTATGGTGGGGACAGTTTTATGAAACTCTTTTATTGCATGGTTTATTCTCACATATATTGGGTGTATGTGGAGGTCCCATAGAATCCAATTTTGTATTTTACTTACCAATTACATGACAATTATATGGATGGTTATATTTTATGTAGCATGATATAATAAAGTGAAAAACATCTTACTTTATTGAAGAGAGACTATATCCATAGGGAATGAGATATGTAGAAAGAGGAAATTCTAATAATGCATGATCTGTGTTGTTTTTGGGAGGCATGGAAGAGTTATTTAGGATCCATTTTTTTGATTATCATTTTTTGTCTTCATTGACCTTACTTTTTATGTATTTTCACTTATGAATTATTTGTGGTTTTCAGAATCGATATACATTCTTAAAAAATATTTTTAACATTTGGTCCCCAATAGTGTTTCTACTACACTTTTTTTTATTTTTAAATATTTTAGGAATATATAATATATAGTTACCTCATTTTGAAATATTAATGGAATATTAGAATGAGGAGTATAGCTCATATGATTGAAAACCACCCCCAAAGATACTATCAAAACCCTTATAATTTAGTGTTATTTTCTGGTGGATAAGGTGATGTGTGTAATGCTATGTAGCATTATAACATGACTCAAGTGAGATTGAGAGGTGAATTTTTAAGTAATAATTTTAAAATTTGTCCCAATTATTATCTTTTAAGGTTGTTAGCATGGATATAGGTTGTGTTGGGTTTCATGATGTTGTTATAAATTTTTTTTATCATATTTAAAATGAACCATGAGTCACTAGTATATATGAGTACCCAAGTGGTTAATGAACCATTTATAGTTTTTACAAGATTTTTTTGTAGCTAACAGTCCTAGATAAGGGACAAAGGGAATGTCATGAAATATACATCCACTCATGGATAAGTAATTCTTCACCGTTATATTATTTTTATATAATTTTTTATTTTAACATTATATTTGATTTTGAAATGGTTTATTCAGAAATGGTTGTTTTAAAATAAATTTTCAAAATAGATTTTGTGTGTGTAGGGGATGAATTCGATGATTGTAATTCAAGAAGAAAACATGAGGTTGAATGCTAATGAATCTTCAAGTAGGGGTGGATTATTAAAATATGGTTGGGTCTAGTTGACATGTACTATTGTAAGAAGAGGTAAACCCCATGGGTGAATTTGAATGACTGTATATATTCTATTATGGTTTGGGTTAATTGTTTTTTCCTTGTAAATTATAGAATGATTCTACTACGATGTACTATTAGTGAATCACTGTGTAACACCCACCAAGAATATCATACCTAATGATCCACCACTTGAACAAAATTTCATATTAGATTATATATGATTTTTCAAGCTGTTAGTGTCATTCTTCTACCATACAATTCTTGACTAGACATGACTTTGTAATTTTAAATCAGAAACTATCTAATATTTTGAGGGGACTTTTGACTGAAATAAATAATAACAAAGTAAAATAGGATAAAAAAATTAACTTATTGGATAAACTAGTGCATGTTAATGTCATGTTGAAAATGAACATGTTTGAAAGGCTAGAAAACTTTATTGAATTTGGTTGAGAAAAAATATGCATAAGGAGCTGAATTTGGAAGGGTTTGAGAAGAATTTTGACCAACAAACACTATTACAAACATGACATATAACTACAGACTTATACTAATAGTTGAAAAATCCGTTGGAATAGGTACATATTTTTGTACACTTATATATATGGTTTGGTCAAATTATTTGTATAGGTAGGGTATATGGTCACCCTTTTCAATTATTTGAGAAAACCATTTTACATGAATGATTTTTAGTCAACTTTTCCAAGCTCTTGGTATAGTGTTTTCTTACGACTTCCTATACCATTGGTTTATTAAAACATTTTTTGTAGGTGACACCATTATTGATTTTTAATAATACTACTAATAAACACTTCAAAATTAATAATTTTTTATACCAATATGTATATATATATAAACACTACTTTTTTGTACAATAGTGGTACAATTTTCAAAAAATAACAATGATGTCATGTGATTAATAGTAAAAACTATCTATTTTGTTCAACAAAATACCAATACCAATAGTTTGACTGAAACATTGGTATATATATTTCATATGAACTATACTAATGTTTTGAGAACCATTGGTATATACAACCTTCATTGATATCTTAGTAAAACCATTGGTATAGTTATTTCTTAATGGATTACATGCAACGTCTTATCACACTGTTGGAATAGGCTATACCAATGGTTTTAGAGAATATACCAATAGTTCCAAACTGTTTGTATAACCTCTTTCTCATTTGATAATTCTACCCTCATACGTTTTATGTATCCATGATTGCTGATTTATTTGATTTGTGGAAAAAAATACTTGATGGATGAAATTTGTGTTGATTGGTATATGAAATTTGATTATTTTATAGTTAGAGTGGATATTAATGAGTTCCTAATGTATTTGAGGTTTGATTCAGGATTTAGACCATACATATGATATAGGTTGGTGATGTTTTTATTCACTTATACATTGAGCTAGTGTATATGCAATTAGTGGATGAAAAGATATCATTTTGAAAAACCTAGTTGGAGGTGTCTTCTCTCATCCATGTGGTGGTAGAAGTTCTACTTGTGGGAAAAAATAGAGGGGTGGTGGATCCTTCCTAGAGGGTAGGTTTATCATATTGTTGGAATGGCCTAAAGTGTTTCATTATAGGATCGAGCAATGTGTTGGAAAGATGTTTTGAGTATAGATATTTTAAAGACTAGTACATAGAGTACCCATGATAGATTTGGAATTATTTTAGGTGTCTGAAGCTTAGAGACTTAAAATATTATTGATTTATTAACTCAAAACCATGCATCTTAGGCTCAGGTAGTCTGATCCAGCTAGACTAGTTCAAGATAATATTATAACATCGTTTATACTAACTCTATAACTACAAAGGGATTTGAGTAGGAACCCTAAAAAAAGACTGGAAAATCATTATTGGGTAAGACACATGATTTATTATTTATAGTGGAGTAGGATCCAATAGAGATTGAGGAAGAATCATTAACAATTACTGGTTCTTCATTACTTGATACCACTCCTATTAAGACAGTATTGGATACCAGTGGTAGATATTCATTTATTATTATAAAAATGTAAGATTATTTGAGATTATATCTTAAAATGATACCTAATATCATGCACATCCAAATAACAATGGGAGAATATTATAATTAGGGATTCAAGTATTCACAATGTACTATTACGATAAGCCACATGCAATTATCATGGGGATTCACTATTCCCAACATGAATCTATTTGATATCATCATGTGAAGGGATATATTGATTATATATAATGATCATATTGACTAATATGGTAAAAATTGACATTCTACAGAATAGAGAGACACTGACATAATTAAGTAAAAATTATATTTAAATTTGAGTAGAAATAGAAATATGTAAGAGATGTTTATAGTATTTCATTTAAAAAAGTAGTTATAGAATTGTGGACGACAGAAGTGAATGGTAACATAATATTTATAGAGATAGTTATCCTTTTATCTTGATGGTTTTCTATAAATAAATTTATACTACCATTGAAGAATAAGGTTCAATTTTTAATTGATTATGTACCAGTAGAATATCATGAAAGTCTTCCATTATATCAAATGGAACTAGCGGAAATAATAGAGTTAAAATTTTAGATTAAATATTTTGAGAATAAAAGAATCATTTTACTAAGTACTACACATTGGTATTCATCGATGTATGTTATAAAGAAATACCATAGAATAATGTACTTATGTGTTGATAATAGAAAGGTAAATCAAGTCACTATCATGAAAAACTATCAACTTCTGCGAATTTATTATATTTTCAATGAATAAAAATTTGATCAATAAATTTATAAAATTTAAATGAGGTTGTGGTACCATCAAATCATAATGAACAAAGAAGATAGATCAATATTTTTTTCAAAATAAGCAAGATAATTATGAGGTATTTGTTATATCACTTGGCCTTACCAATTATCTAACTATTTTTATAGAACTAAAAAATCTTTCATTTTTTCTATATATGGACTCTTTTATTATAACATCTATCTATGATGTATTTTTTTCATGATTGTAGGATAATTATGAGAGGCACAATATTATTTTAAGTACAATTTAGGACTACAAGCATTATTCAAGACTCTCTAAGTGTGCACATTTTATTTGGGAGGATAAATTCCTTAGGAATATGTATCAATAGAAAGTTATTTGAGAAGATTATAAAAAGATCAAAGTATAAGTATCTTGGAAAGAACTAGAGTTGCACAATTTTTGAACATTTTTAGGTATTATTAATAAATTTTTAATTGTTTTTAATGATTTGTGTAACTGATTATGGATTTAATCTATGAATATATTCTGTTTTTGTAAACTCTAGAATGTCAAAGCTCATTTGAAGAGTTGAAGACCAAGATTACGAAAACACAAATTCTTATATTTCTTGAACTATTTATTGGTTATACTATTTATTGTGACACCTTAACTACTGATATTGGTTATATTCTCAATCAAGGTAATCATATTATGAATATGGATCATAAAAATTGAGGTTTCATTAAAATGATTAATTTACAAATGAAATTGAGACTATCATGGTTGTTTATTCCGTTAAAATATTGACACCAATATTTATTTGGTGAAATGTTTATATTGTACACAAATCACAAAATCATGAAATATATCTTCTCAAAGCATGATCTAAGATTTATGCAACATATAAGGATAATGTATTTGAATTGTTTTTCATTTAGTTAATATATACAACTAATAAAGGTAATATGGTAGATAAGGTTTTTTTGTTGAAATTCATAAGGGGATACATACCAATAAGCTATAGAGTAATGTAAACTACTGAGTCAATTTTTAAAAATATGTTTGGATTTTCTATAGAAGGGTAAACTAATGATACAACCAATCATTTTTTTATTCCCTTTTAGGATATGGTTTGAGAATCTCGTTCATCATATGTAGAATGTGTGTCTATGAGGCATTCCTTTAATCATGAGGTCATCCTATATACATGTTCAAAATATTTATTTTTTTTATTTTATTTTGAAAGGTGATTGATCATTCCTTCATTTAAATGTGATAAAGTGATAATGTAATATCTCCATTATAATTAGTCATTTAAATTGAGTGATAGTAAAATATATAAGGATTTGAAATATTAATTTTTGTGGATAGATATGAAGAAGTATGATACAATATATGTAGAAAAATATCTTATATATTAGTTAGTAAAGATAAAACATAAAAGGTTGATGAGGATGTTGTAGACATTGTTGATTTCAGTATGGAAGTGGGAGAAAATTCTGATGGATTTTATGGTATATTTTTCAAACCGATGAAAAAGTATGATACTATATGTTACACTATGGATATAATTACCAAATAATCTTATTTAAAAATTATTCAACAAATGAATATAGTGTAAGAGTGGAAAAAATATGTGTGTGTAAAGTGGTTATGCTCTATGGTTTAAAAATAATAATTATCTAGGATATAGCTCCTTATTTAACTTCTAGGGTTTTTTATCCTTGTTACAAGATATGGGTACTTTGTTTAAGTTTACAACCCATTATAATACTAGTGACCATCCAAATGAATCTACCTAGAAATTAAGGGATTCTATTATTGAATATTTTAATGATTTTTATTGTTCATGGTGTAATATTATAAATTTAATTGATTTCTCATATAGTAATTAATATCACGGTATGACTAGGATTGTTCTGTTTGAGGTAATCAATGAGATCACTTGTTATTCTCCTCTATATTGGGGGGAAGCATGCGAAGCTACCATAGTTAGACTATACACTATTATAGAGATAATGAAAAATATCTGACTAATTCAAAAATAAAATTTTACAAAACAAATTGTGAAATAGTCATATACTGAACACTATATAATACCTTTATATTTTTACATGTATGATCATTCATTTTTAAAGGTTTCATTGAGATTTAGGAAAAGGACTGTTGGGTAGTAAGGAAAGTTGAATTCAAGAAATGTGGGTCTATTCAAGATTATCAAAATTGTTAGGGATGTATCATAAATTTTAGTATTACATTCTTAATATTATCCTAGTCTCTATGTGTTTCACATTTCTTAGTTGTTTCTGAAAATATTTGTTACGGACTTCACACTTTATTACTTGGGATCAAGTGGGGTTAATCCCAGTTATAAGTTTTATCTGAGAGTGAATTTATATAGTGATTCATCATGTAAACGTATTTCATGGTCTATATATTACATCCTTATTTGTGATTTGGGATCATGGTTTTATTCATGTTGATATATTATTAGGGGAGATCTTTATGAAATAATAATGGAATGATATTTTCACCATTACTAACATACTCGAACATTTTTAGCTAATGAAGTGAAATGGAAGAGACAATAGTAGAGACCAATTTTTGGTTTAAAAATTTTAGTTATTATATATACTTATGTTTGGGATGATTATGGGTGAAATTATTTGTTTTGAAGTAGTCTATTGGATCGTGTAGGGGAAGGTGAATGGTCTTGGGATCTTGTATGATTCCTAAATATCTATGCATGTAAGACACAAGATTAAATAATTATAAATTAATAATTCACTAATAAACTATTTCAAAATGCACATTATTTTATTCCATTTTAATATAATGACATTAATGTAAAATACAATGTCACTATAAAATCTATAACTAATAACATAGAACAAGCAACAATATAGGGAAACAACATTATCTTGAACTTCGGAGGACCATATTCTAAAAAGAATGAAAAATATATGAGATAATTTTCTATTATGAATATAATAATAATATGTGTAATATAAATGGTATTAATTATTTTAGATGTTATAATGAAGTGTTTGTATGAGGCGTAATATGACCTAATTAAGGGTAAGGTGACTATTGGAATATCACCTTTGGGAATCTGACCATTAGAATCACAAATTATTTATATGATTATTGTAATTGTATTTTAACCATTATAAAATATATTTTCAAATAAAATATATATTATGATTTGAAAATAATATAATTATAAATTATTTACAATGTAAATTGATTAATAAATAATAATGTAAATATATATATATATATATTTTGGAAGCTTAATTTAATTTTTGGCATTAAATAATGGTTTTGAAATATTCAAGTGTTTTTATTTTATTATAAATTATTCATAAATAGAAAATTATTTTCATAAAAATTAATATCTAGAATCATTATGCTAAAACTATAAAAAGGTTAATTTTTCATAATTTTCATATATAGATGAAGTTTAAGGTAGATTGTAAAACATAGTTTTAATATACAATAAGTATTATGTCATTACAATGGATTATAATGATATAATAAATAATTTTAAAATTCTATTAATATTTTCAGGTACTAATAGTCCAACATTTTTATCATTCTTTGGGTGGGATTCTTCTTGGGTTTTGTTGGGAATAATGTTGAAAATTTCAGAAATTTCTAGGCTATGCACAACTAGCAAACATTTTTCCCAAACCGTGGGCACACCAAATGTAATCCATACAAACCCAAATAGTGGGATTTTTTCACAATTGAAAAAACATTTTTAAAAACATAAACCGACCTAGTAGAGATTTTAAGCCCCATTAGAGGGACACATAGTTTGTGAGCATGGTTTGACAAATCGTGCGACCATGCCCATCTAACCATGTGTGTATGACCATTTATTTCTAAATATTAATTTAAAAAATATTTAACCCCAGTATAACCTTATAATAGAACCTAGATCAATATATAATGTTTTCCTAGGTCTTGAGGGCTCTCTATAACCATATTTGTATCCTCCAAACCCCTTCATATGTGGATTAAAGCATAGAGAACCTCATTCGATCCATCTGTGGTAAGTGACCTTTTCATGTCACTTCTCCCCATCCCACATCATCATTATTCCTTATGGTTTTTTAAATCATAAATTTTTTTATGGATATAATGTTAATTTTATTGGATATGAAATATAGGTTAGATTATGTGATCTCCCTTTCCAGCTGTCTTTATTGTTTTTTTCTATTACAGGCATTGCGTTTTTTGATTCCATGATAATGGAAGGTGGGTCTATTAATATTTACCATTTAATAAAACCATGATTTTATTTCTTGTTAAATTGATTTTAATTAAACTATGAAAACACAATTCTGTGTGAATTATAATTTGAAATTTTATTGGCATGAATTGCGGGGGAAAACCCCAAATTACAAGGGACTTGATAATAAGGGTGTAATGTGAAATTTATGGAAATCAATAAATTTATTTTTGAAATTTAATTTGAAGAAAAATTTATTAAGCTTATTTTATTAGAACCAACGGTTGGTATTTCCTGAAAAATGAATGAAAGGATTAAGACCCTAAGTTTTGGGTTTTAATGTGCAATTGACATAATAAAACAGAAAATTGGGAGATTTTATTTTAAACTATTTATAATAATTTCCCCGTTATTTAATTTATTTTTTGAGCACATGAGATCCTAGGTAATTAGTGCATTATTAAAAAAAATGATAAGTTGGTAATTTCCTAGCAATTTATTGATTTCATAAAACTCTAACATAAACAATGTTTGGAAGATCTTATCCCTAGTGGGATATTAATGAGTA
This sequence comes from Viscum album, assembly GCA_963277665.1. Classification (NCBI taxonomy): domain Eukaryota; kingdom Viridiplantae; phylum Streptophyta; class Magnoliopsida; order Santalales; family Viscaceae; genus Viscum; species Viscum album. The sequence goes on along the minus strand of CAUJRU010001336.1, from coordinate 38,138 downwards.
CTATTTGGAATGTGCGTGAGGGATGTGTGTGCACATTGCGATGATGAAAAAAATGAGTGTGTGAGTATCCCAGAACATAGAACTATTGTAGCATTGGGAAGATGAACATGATAATTTTATTATTGTTTCGATGTATTTTCTATTGATTATGAAACTGCTGAACCCATTCCTTATGATTTATATAAATTGATTTATATACAATATTAACATAAGGCATTATTTGAAATGTATGCATCATTTGAAATGAAAATAATGTCTTTTTAAAATATAAAATGGTAATTACATCCCTATTTTTAATAAAATTGAAAGAATGATTTGGACTATTTATTATATCATCTTATTTTGGAAAACATGGTGAGACTCTAATGGAATTTTATCTCACACCCTTCCTTTTCCTTAAGACATTTTTTGATTATCTTCTTCTAGATTTGAGTAAAGGGGAGGCACCTCTATGAGGTGGTTATTGTTCTTGACCCTTTGGGCTTGGAGTGTTGGGACATTTAGTATGTTTTTTTATCTCCTTTATTTTGAGTACTTGATGATGTACTATTTGGGTTTTTAGATACTTTTTTTTCTTCTAGTATTGTCTCTTTTTGGCATTTTATTTGAGATTTGTTTGTTGAAAATTCATTCCCACACTCATTTTTCTTAATTTCAGGTGATGGTTTCCATCCCATGGGGATTGAGAATACCCTTCAAGACATTTTATGATCAGATTTAGTGTTAGGTTCTAAGTTATCCCGGCTGTTTTGTGATAATAATATAAACACTTTCTTGATGAAAAATAAATTTATTCATTAATATAATTTATTTTATAATAAAAAATTAATTTTTTAATCCAATAAAGATGTTTTGAAATCATAAAGTACATTTAAATATTTTAAAAAAAATTCTTATGAAAAAATATTTTTATGTTCATAATATTATGATATAAGGGAGTTTTGTTATTAATCTTATAAAATCTTGAAAACAGTCCCAAAATGTCAAATACCTTTGAAAGACCAATGGTTATAAATTTTTCCACATCCAAAAGACCAATTCCTTTAATTATAAATTAAAAATCAATTTCCATTATTTTCTATAAATACCCACTCATTTCCAGATTCCTCTACACTCCAAAAATTGTTGGAATATTTTTTTCTTACAATCCCTCTACATAATCATCGAAAAGATACTTATATAGATAATATTTCCAAACAATATATCTTTTCCCATCGATCTGATTATAATATTATTTATCAAGAGACGTATTAGGGAATGGATTGCTAAACACTTATCTACATTTCTCTTTTATGATCTCAAATACAAGTATATATAGAGTTTTTTCTCAATATTTTAGAAGGGATATGACAAGGTATTGGCTTCCATACCATTTTATTTATTTATCTTATAAAATTTATTTTAATTCCTTTTAATTTCCATTTATGATGATGTTATGTTTCATTATTAAAAATCCATGATTTTTATATGAATAATAATTTTCTATTACCTCTTATTATAAGACCCTATAAAGACTTTAAATTTCCATAAACATCAATTTTTTTCCTTGGTAAATTTTTTTTTTCATTTCTTTGGTGTATGACTTTTTCATTCTTTGATATCTATTGTGAGTTTTGGAGAGCTGTGACAACAGTGAAACCCTGGCGATTCTGGGTGAGCATTGACGACGTCGATGAGGTCGTCCTTCCCCCCGCTGGGGGGGGGGGAAGGGAGATTCGTCGACCGATGCGAGACCAGGTGTTCATTGACCATTTTCGAATCCAGACTTTCTTCCCCCTTTCCAGAAAATCTCTTTGAGCCCTAAGGCGTCTGATCTATTCGATGGGCGACCTAATCTTCATCTCTCAACTTCAGAGTTTTCATAATCTTATGCGCTTCTGAATCGTACCTTGATTGCGTGCTTTAGAAATGGACGACCTTCGGTTGATGCCTTCGACAGATTTATCTTTAGTTCGTTGGAGCTACAGGAAAGGGCAATTGTCGGTCTGCTTGACTGGAACCACATGATGATTCGGTTCGAATAAGAGGAAGATCTCATTACTTCATGGTCGAGATCTCCTAGCAGTTTCAACGGGTATCACTTCCTTCTATTATGCTGGGATTTCGAATTTCAGATGAAGCGCGATTCACCGTCGATAGCGGTTTGGGTAAGTTTCCCTAATTTGCCGCTTCCCTTCCAGAACCCTGCTATTATTCAAATGCTTGGAAGCCTCGTAGGAAGGTTTTTGTGTTCTGATAGTCGTACTAATGTTGTGTTCCATCTGGTTAATCCCCGGGTTTGTGTAGAGATGGACGCCTCTCGACGGCCGTTTGATTATGTGTGGATTACCATAGGGGAAGAGTACAGGTGTAGATAGAAGGTGATTTATGAGAAATGGACGGGTTTCTGTTCTTCTTGTCACCGCCTAGGACATGAAGTGGAGTTTTTCCATAGGAATGGAGCTTTGAAGGACCGGATACATATTCCCAGTAGAGGATGTGAGTAGAGGGAGCCTGGTCCTATTGGCGAAGAGGAGGGTTCCCAATCAGTAGGAGTGGATAGTCTGCTAGGTGAGGCCACCAAGGCGGCTGTTGAGGAGATTCTTGCCCCTATTGTTGAGGAGATGAATATAGAAGTGGTAGATTTGGATTCCCATGCACCAGAGGTTGATGGGCTGGTGGTTGAGGACAGTAGGGTGCTAGAGGAGGACGACCAAGGTGCTAAGGATTCAGTGGATTGGATGCTTGCTGGAGGCGGAGCTGGTTTGGTTCAGACTGTGGGGGATGCGAGTACTAGTCCTGTGCTGCAGGTTCCCTGCACAGAAGGGGCTAGAGGTTTAGATCCAATGGCGAAGCCTTTTGTTGCTTTATCCAACAGGTTTGAATTCCTTGGTAATGGTGATGTTGAACCGACTTTAAATAGTGTTTCCAAAGGTGGGGAGGAGGGTATGGAACCAACAAGAAATGAGATTTCTATCGGGAATCAGGGTCAAGTGGAGGCCGCCAAGGAGTTATGCATGGATGGAAGTAATACCTCGCCCAAGAGAAAGAGGGGTAAGAGCAGGAGCAATGATAGTAAAGGGAATGCGGCCTTGTGCAGTGCTGTGGAAAAGGCTGTGAATGAAGATGGATGTCTCCCTTTAGTGGAAATCAGCAATACAGATCATAGGCTGGATAATTTTGAATGCCCAGTTTCTGTTTGGAGGGAGAAACATAGTAGAGGAGAGGAGAACTCTGGGGGAGGAACAAGAACTATGAGTGAGCTGGCTGGGATTTCTTTCAGTGATATTGTCAAGAGAGGGACTCAGAAGATGGATACAAGTGGCAGGACTATGTATACTCAGAAAAGAAGAAGGGTGCGGAAGGATTACTCGCACCTTCCACCGCCGTTGAGGACCAGATTAGCTTCGAAGCGGAGTGGGGAGGTGGTGATTGCTTTGAAAAAGGGATGAGTGGCCATTGATGCCTCACCTGAACGGCCAGTTCTACAGCAGCATAGAAGTAGGGTTCAAAGTGCCAACTATTGGAGGAACCTAGAGTGGGAGTCAGCTACGGGTGAGGAGGAATCCTGCATGGGTTTTGGAGACGATTATGGCTATTATGATGTGTAATGTTGTGTTGTTCTGGTTTGTTTATGTTTCATCTATGTATGCATGTTGTACATTGGGGTACTGGTCCCCTTTATCCTGGCTTTAGAAAATGAAAAAAATAATAATTTGTAGTCATTTTTTGATATCTATTAACCCCACCATTTTATGAATGTATCCCACCTGATTACAAAAATATCAATAATACATTCCATTACATTATGAATATCCTATCAATTATAATAGATCCATTTATAATCACCTAGATAAATATGTAATTAAATTGACTGTAGAAAAATTGACAATCCATATACCCACTAATTCTATATAGATAAGTATTTATTAATAAGATATGTGTATTTATGTTTTTCCTTTCACAAAATTATGTATTCCAATCCAAAATATTTCATTTGATGGGAGATTTAGAATTATAATGAGATGGTTGGGGATTGAAATTATATATCCCCTCAATGCATTTGTAAATATTTTGAGATGAACTAGTATGGGTATTTGATTTCTTCCTTACCTATTTGTGTACGATGTCTGGGGACATTGATGTGAAGGTATATTTATGGTGTCCAATATTATGCATATAATAACTATTTAATTATTTGTTGTAATCTACATGATTATTTATTTCCATGTTTAAAGAGATCCATGGGAAATTTCTTTCTAATGTTATGAGTTGTATTGAAATATTTAATAATTATTTAATTTTTACCATATTATTTATGTCTTTTTTACTCCAGTAGAGCACATTTGGTATGCTATCAATTTATTAGAAAATAATTTTATACATTTATTTTATTTTAATTTTTATTAGGGAATAAAAGAATCACTATTATTTATACGAGAATATTTTGTATGGAATAATAATGTTTTTATTGATTTCTATGATGTATTTTTATGTTCTCAAATGTAGTGTAAGGATCGTGTGTGTATTTTGTTTCATAGGATAACTAAACACTTTTATCCAGTGTAATTTAATCTCTTGTATTTTATCCAAATGTAATAAAACAACTATTAGCTTTGGGAGACTAGTGTATGGGAATTATAGTTGGTATTGAATAAATTTTAGTAGAATCATTGTGAACTATATTTAGTAGTACATAGTCAGACTACCTATGCATTGTGATAAAGACTTTTAATATTAACGAAAAAAATCATAATACTTACCAAAATAGTTTTTAAAATTATGATTCAATATAAATAGTGTTATGAGATAATTAAGTATATGTCACTGTTTAATAAATGTTCTTAATGAAAGGAGAAAAAAATTTCAATTCCAATAATCGATTTACGGATTTCCCACTATAGTGGGTTAATGATTCCAATTTTATAGTTGAGTTGATTAATACTATTTGAATAAATTTGACTTACATCATGATTAAAAAACTAGTCATTATAGTATAACCTATTTTTTCACAACATGGTGTGATAATGTTAGAAACCTTCAAGAGATTACAATATGCATCCTTTAATGGAACCAATAGTATATTAGTTGATAAATAATGGATTATGTCCATTGATAGGACATTCCTAACTTTGGGAAGTTGTTAAATAAATAATGTTTTCATGATACAATATCATTTAAGGGGAAATTATAATTAATAGTGTTTATTGATTCAAGTCACTAAGAAAGATGTGAATATAAAGGGTATGGAAGGGGATTATTTTAATGGTGGTATACTATAAAAATCACTTTCCAAATGAGTAATAATCTAATTTAGAAATAAATATCCTAAATTTTAGATGAATAAAAGGGGAAAATGTTACAGAGTATGATGAAAATTTACAAGAATAATAAAACATTCAGTAAACTATATATGTAATCTAGAATATATTATTGATCATTTATTTATGGGATAATGCCAATATATGGAATGGAAATAGTCTCTCATAATTTTTCAATATATAAGAAGATAATATCATGGAATGAACATACCTAGGGTGACCCAACACATCACCTAGCCCAACTCACCACTAGTCAAGAAGGGAATTCTCTATCCCCATGGGCTATCAGCTAGTTTATTAGAATCCAAGGAATCCATCAAGTTAATGGCCTTTCAATCATATTAGCGTATAAAAATATTTGATTAGTAACCATATATTTTGTATAGTTTGTCCATGACTTAGATTTTCATGAAATATCAAATAACAAAACCCCAAAAACAAATAAGTAAGAATATGAGTCATCATTAAAAAGACTAATACAACTCATTTTTATAAACCTTCATACATATTCCATGATCAATAAATTAAATGAAATAATAAAATAAACTAGATACAAGTGAAGGAAGGATATCAGGGCCAATGAATCTTTGTTCCTAAATAAAAACAAAAATAAATATACACCAAAATCACCTCTATACAGCATTGATGACACTAAAAATCACAAATCAACATAGTATACAAAGATAAAAAAATAAAATATGATGAAAATTCTAAAAATAGGATTGAAACAATAGGGACAACATATATCAAAATGAATAGTGAATAAGCTGGGTGTGAGAAAAATAGACTATTAGGACTCAAAATGGAGTCTATATAATTTATTTGATAATTCATGTCATGAATACTAGTTTAAAATAAAATAATGAAAATAATGTCTTCTAGTTAATGAAAAATAGATAAACCAAATTTCACTTTCACAACAAAAGTAATAAGTCATTTTTTAAAAACCCATGATGGTGAAACCTCTTTAAAAAAATCCTAACTCTTTCCATTTAATGTAAAAATAGAAAAACTTCCTATATAAAATCTATTTCCAAAACCTTTCTTTAATAATTATAATACCTTTAAAAATGTATCAAGGTAAATAAAGACACCACAAAAAAATTATCACAATCATGAGATTGAGTTGGTAGCTATAATCTTTTCCATGAAGATATAGAGAATATAACTCCTTGGTTAAATATATGATTAATTAATATATATTGTTTAAAAGAGTTTTAAGTAAATATTCACACAACAATATCATAAAATTAAACAAAGGTTATTATTATAACTACTGATGAACTATGATTTCTCAATGCACTTCCACATTGGGAAGGGAAAAAGGTGGTTACTGTATTTAGTATGAGTGATTACAAAGTTATATCAATGATGATGATGGTCAAGGATCATATATTTAAGTAATTAGTAATGTTTTAAATTCAAATTATTAGGTAAGTATAAAAACCATTCCATTTCCAAGAAATTAACCAACCCTATTTAGTAGAGAATATAAATACATCCAAAAAAATGATAAGGCTTTTCATAAGAGTATTAAATCCAAGAATGATGGTAAATTGAAAGTAAAATATATAAATATGGTGTATTGTTGTTTGTAATTGGAATATGTGTTCCATTAATATATTGGATAATGTGGGAATTCCTAGATATATTTCTTACAAAAGTTTTTCCTATATACCTTAATAGAACCCAGATGTAGTTGGAATTAAGTGAACATTTTTGTTGGAACAACATAATGGAAAAAATTACAGACAATGCGTATAGATTATTGATTTTTCAAAAAGAAAACATTGAGAGGAAACATCCTAAGGGTGTCATAAAATCACTCTCTATACTAATGTGTTAGTGGTATAATATCATAAGGGACGTTATTATTGGACTTCCCAAGATATATAAGATTAATGAATAAATATGAGTTATTTTGGGTTTTCTTACTAATTGTGAAAATTTATTAGTAAGAAGAAATGATATGCCCCATTTGAATCATTAATGGATCTATATTAATTATTTTATTTAGATTTATGGTGAAAAATTTTCAATTTTATTAGATCTTAACACCCATTTTATATAATTTTTTTAGGTTTCTTTTAAATGATTTAACACTGATATGAATTCAAGAAACACATGTCATCCTTAAACCGATTGGAAGGTGGAAAGGACCATCCAAAAATTATAGTCCATGCTGAGTTCATGATCACTTTAATTTCATAGAATAATGGACCATTATACCAATGGTTTAATTTTCATGAAATAATATCTTATTTTAAACTCTTAAAATAGAATCAAATGATGTAATGTATAGGAAAATATGTCATTCCTAAAATTGGTGTGATAATTATGGGAAATAGAAGTTAGTAGGCCTAGAAATAATTATGGAGACAATTGAAAGTGTCTGACCAATTTAGAATATTATTTAGAGGGCTTAAAGAAGATAGAATAGATATGTTGAAAATCAGAGGAAGGACTTAGAATTTCATGTATGGGATCATGTATTCATGAATTCATCTCCATGGAAGGGAGTTATATGGTTTGGTAAGAAGGGGATGATAGGTCCATGGTGTATTGAAAAGTTTGACATTTTGAGGTGAATTAGTGTTCTGTCTTACCATTTTAGTTATGACGCCCAAAATATCTAAAATTGATGATATCATCCATATATTTATATCAAGGTACTACATTCTAGAGCTAACACACATAGTCATTATTGAGGAAATAGAGGTCGAACATAAAATTCCTTATAATGAAAAACCATTCTTAATTCATGTTACTAGAGAGTAGGTTTTGTGAAATGGAAAAACATTACTGGAGAATGTACTTAAGATGAATCAAAATTTAATGTAAGAAACATGTGATCTCAAGGAAGTAGATATGAATAGTTTAAAATATTTTTTATGGATTAACATATATAAAAAAATTGAAGATGAAATTATTTTATGGGTAGAATGTAGGACCCAAAATTAAAAAATAATAAATAAATAGTTAATAATAATAATAATTTCATAATTAAATCTCTATTATTTCACCATAATAGTATAAAACAGAAATAAATTTTTACATTCACTATTTCAAGTGAACCTATTATTATAGAACAAGTAATAATATCATGAAACATCATAATCATAAACTCCATAGGATCATACTCTAAAAAGAATGAGAACTTCTAAAAATATATTTTTATTATAATGTAGAAAGATAAGAAATGGAATAAAAATTTTATAAGAACATATAGAAGGAAATGAATTATTTCAGATGATATAATGATGTGTATATATAATTGTTAATTTAGCCGTTATTAGGGTAAGGTGGGTGTTAGAATATGATTATTATAAATCAGATAATCATAATTGTGTATTATATATGATTATTCTAATAGTAATGTTACCCTGATATATATAAGTGTATAATAAAATAAATATTATTAATTTTTAATAATATAATTATAAATTATTTACAATTTATATTCATTAATAAATAAGAATAGAACTATTTATATATGTATTAGAAATGAGTTTATATTTTATAGTTACAAATTCATTATTTTGGTAATATATAAGTATTATTATATAATTTTTAAATTTTCCATATATAATAAACTATATTAAAAAAACATCAAATTTTGAATCATTATGTTGAAGTAATCTAAATGTGAATTTTTCATTATTTTCTGAGACAATTCAATTTTCAGTGATTTGTAAGATGTGATAAAAATATATAGTAAATATTATTGAATCATAATGAGTTAAAAGTTATTAAATAAATAATATATGTTATTTATCCACAAATTTTTTTATGCATTAAAATAATTTATTTCAAAAAAAATTATTTTCCAACGAAGAATACAATTTTCCAATGACTAAAGTGTATCTTATTATTTTAAAAATAATTATTTATGAATTAATATATTTAAAATGTCCAAAATTATGTTATTTATTGTAGTTCAGTTCTTATGTTTACAAAATTTATAAACCAAGACCCAAAAGTCAAATAATATTTTCTAAAACCATAGGAAGACCAATTGTTTTTAATTTTCCAACAAAATGAATTCCAAGGTCTATGTTGAGAAATTTATAAATCCCCCATAATTAGTTATGGAAACCCAGCCTCCTCCCATTATTATCTAATAAAAGAAAATTGATAATGGTTTTCCTCTAAAAAATATTTTTGAAGATACATTGGTTGACAAAGGTTCTAAACTAAATAAATATTTCATTCTCAATGTTCATCCAAAGAGTTTTTCTAAAGAGGCATAATAGGTTAAGGGTTTCTAAAACCTTATATTCATTTCAATTTCATGATTTCAAAACTCCAATTATCCATGGAGTTCATTGTTTATATTTTATCAGGGATATAACATGGAATGTGTTTCCATTTAATTTTCTTTACATATATTCCAAAATTTACATGAATTATAATACATTTCCATTTTTAGTGATATTAATTTTCATTATTTAAAATATATTATTTTATTAGTAATATTAATGATCAATTTACCCTTATTATTACACCCTCATAAGAAATTAAATTTCCATAAAATTCATTTTTCATTTCATTATAATATTTTTATTTCATTTTTTGTTATATGGCCATTGCATTCATTGATGCCTATTAACACCTCATATACTAAATTTATCCCAAATGATTAAAAATTTATCAAGGATACATTCCTTTTCATTTTCAATATCCTATAATTCCTACTTGATTTATGTATATTAACCAATAGAGCTATGTAGTTCAATTGAATATGGAAACTTTGAAAATATGTTTACCAATCACTTTTATACACACAAGTATTGATTACTGTAACATGGGTATGAAAGTGGTTTATTTTAAAGAATAATAAATTTTTATCTAAAATATATCATATGTTGGATGTGATGGTCTTATAATGTAATGGGTTGGGCCTAAAATTATATATCCCCTTGATGCATTGATTGGTCTTAGGGAGAAAATATTCTTTAGTATTTGGCATATATCTTATTTTTTATAATTTATTAGCATGGGCCCTTGTCACAGTTCTTTTATTGTTCGATATTATTCATTCCATCACTGTGAAATAATTTATTTTAATCCATTTGATTATTTATTTCTCAGTTTCACATTACCCAAGGTTATATTTCACTATCATTTTTTCATTTTTATTTAATTATTTGATTAATATTTATTTCTTATCAAATTATATTTTCATTGTTTATTTCATGAAATATTACTCTATGTGATACCCCTTACTAAGCATCTATGTTCACCCATTTATTTTGTTTTCCATTTTCTTAGGGAGCAAGATGAGTAGTATGAATGATCTAATAAAATTCTAGATGGAATAACAATTTTTCAATTGAATATTTAGGATGTATTTTATGTTTTAAAATCTTATAAGAATGTGAAGAATGATCGACATGACTCTAGGTAATAATCTATCAAAAAGGGAAATAAATGTAATAAGTGGAAGGACTATTCTAATCCACTAAATCCGTGATGAGAATATTAGTTTCATAGGGTATTATAACTATATTTTATTCTCCAAATAAATATTGGAGTCATCGTTTAAAAAAATATTTGGAGAAGATAACAAAGAGATAAAATGAGTTAGACTTCATGTTAGTAAATAGATTAGAGTCCCCAAGCATGAATAGAACTAGAACTAATTTGTTGAGACAATTGATACTATTAAACATTCTGAACCAATGGATGAAAAGTAACCAAGGGTGGATAATAAATTACATATTATTATATCTGCAGAATGATTAGATTCAGATAATCTGAAAGATAATGGGAAAAATACCAACATCCATGGAGCATGAACATGTTTGTGAGATAACTTATGTAACATCATTGGAGGACAATTTGTTGGATAGATTCTATGAGATGATCAATAACAATATCACTCACATTATAAGTATATGTAGGAAGAATTATTTCTGTTATAAGGATGAATAATTGGGGGAATCTAGACGAACCACTTTGGGTCAACTTATGCATTACAATAAGTAAATGAAGGAAAATGAATTCTCATTCAATGCCTAAAAGGTAGATGACAAAAATATGTGTTCTCGAACTCCTGTTATTGAATTCATTCAAAAAAAATTAGATTATATTGATTATCTATTTCATATTTTTTTCTAGGATTTAATGAAGTTAAGAGCAATATAGACAGTGAATAAAGACTTGGGAAAAATAGATTCATTATTCAAGAATATTATTCATGAGGATCTAAAGTGGTAAATTTATGATCATTTAGAGAATTAATATGGAACAACATACCAATGATATAAAAACAAATATGAATTGTTTAACTCATCTAATTGAGACAAATTTTTATCTCATTCATCTTTTCACTCAACATAAAAATGTTATTTATCATGAAAATGAATAAAAAATATGATTTGAGATAATTGTAATGTATTGATCATATATCTATCTAGTCTCATAAGACTACAAGACAGTTGTATCATGTGTAATGTGATCTATTTTATCCTATACCAATGTAATAAAATAACCATTTTCTCTAGGTTTTTAAAAGAAAGGGTGTTATAATACTGAGGGTACAAGGGTATATAGGGAGGGATATTTGGTTGAGGTATGGTTATTGAGACCCTTTAAAAACAATTATTTATCCTATTAAAAGTTTTATTGTTAACATACACAATCACTATGATTATGAAGTTATGCCATGAATATTTCAACACCCCCACAAATATTCTTTATTTTCACAATTTCCGTGATTTGGGTCGCACTTCTTCATTATATCCCAAAGCTCTCAAACTAAGGTATTCATAGAGTTCATTTTATAATTATATTCACTTAAAAATAATTTATAATTGATCCTTAGGTTATTGAAGTTGAAATTTAAGGTAAGTGATCTCTATATCTCTTCTATTGTGTGTTTTTGTGTTTGTTTCTAAGAAAAAATAATAATGAACGGTTTTTATGAACTCATATGTTTACACATGATTAAATTTTGTTGTTTTTATTTCAGGGTCTATTAAAAACTAATGGGTGATATGATATTAAGTTTGGTGGTGTGATTATATATATTCACTAATCTTTGGTAAGTGGATTCTCATATGCTAAACATGTGAGAAATCAATTGGTATTGGATGTTTTTATTATAAAATTATTTCATATAAATGAAATGATTTTAAGATAATGGTGTGTTATTTGAAAAAAGTGTTTCATAATTAGTGGCCTTTCATGAACATAGAATTGGTGTATTTTCATGTCTGTGTTCGGTTTCTATAAATTTATGGGAAATGATAAAATGATTTTTTTATCATTTTAATGTTTTGATTGAGTTTCATGGTTGTTGGTATTTTGATTTCTATTATCAGGATGGTTTGTTGGAGGATCAGACATGGGTTGGACATTAAAAAATGAGTTTTGGTGCCCTATTGGTACTGAAAACAATTTAATTCTTGGTTATGTGTGGGAACCACATCACTGTAATGGGGATATCATAAAATGGTATAGTAGTAGTCTAATCATACGTAGGAGACACCCTAAGTTTATTATTGGTGTTTTCCTATAGTTGCAACAGTGCCTTAGGTTTTTGTCGAGCATGTGGAGGTGTGTGATTAGTTTAGAAATTTATGGACTTATGACATTTTTAGTTAGTTTTTTTATTATTTATTGGAAAAAATTGTTCCTTATATATTTATAAGATTTCATGGGAAGTGCATGTTTTATAGAATTAATTTAATTATTACTTACTTTTCACATACGTAAGGTGTATTAGGAGGTTTTAGTTAGCCTTTTTATAGAAGGTTAGATTATATAAACTTTGATGCCAGAGAAATAAACACATTCTACTTTAGTGTATAGGTTCCATAACTATAATAGTGGGGATAAATATGAGGCAAAGAAGTTTTAGATGATGGTGTGAATTGTTAAATTTTTAAGAGGCATCATGATGTCAATTATGATCCATTTATGAGTTTCTCATTTTATGGCCTTATCAACCATAATTTTTGAGCTGATTGTAATGTCAAGATATTATTAAAATTTTTAGGCTATCCATGAAATTTTAAAATATTTTAACCAAGATATTTTTAGGTAGGTGTAATTAGACTTAATGTTTAAAAAATTAAACTTTACCATCATTTAGTGGATAATTTGGGATAGAAATACTAAAGAGGTTTTAGATACTATCAAATTTTTCATTATGTTATTGTGGAAACCTGCCAACTCAATGGTCTTTTTTGGATGTTATTTACTTGAGGGAATATTTAATAAGAGGTGAAATCAATTGATGATGTGGGCAAAAATAAACATATCGAATAGACGGGATTCCAAAATATCACTAATTATAAATATTTCGTAGATGAATTAATTTTGGATAGAGCTTTATAAATATTAGATTGAAAGAAAGTTAATATGTATATTGTGGAACCTGTATTCAATTTTTTTGAGCTTGTGAAGATTATTCCAGAATTAGCAGTGAATGAAAAGATCAAGGAACAGAGGTATGATATGTGACTATGACTAAGGATATTATTGATGATCATTCAACCGAATCTATAGAAATATAAAAAAGTGGTTAAAATAATTGATGAAATTGGGGTGGATATAGTAGAAACATAGAAGATGAGTTATTTTATTCCTTATCTAAGTACAATAAGAAACACATTAATTAGCCAAAGTGTAAGTAGAAAGACATCCGAGGGAAATTAGTTACAACATCATCTTATATATATCATAGAAGAAGTTTGTTAGAGTTCATGTAGTTTTAGAATACCTATTTGACCTCAACAATATTAAATTTTGATATAAATAATATTTTTCAACAGACAATTTTCTAAATATATATATTTAATTCCAAAAAATAAATATCAATATTAAAAAACTAAAAGAAAATATAAGCACATTTGTTAGAAACTATTTTTTATTATATTCGATAAAAATAATTACTTTTATATTAAAAATTAAAATTACCTATGTCATAAAATCGTTTTGTTTAAATTAATATCATTTTTAAATAATCATGTCAAAATTATCCAAGGGTGTTTTTTGGTAAATTTATGAAATTCATCAAATTTAAAGTGAATAGTAAAATTAATTTTTTTTATAACTAGTGTATCTGGAATTAAATTATTCATGATGTAATAAGGAACAAACCATTTATAGAATTTGAGACTCAAACAAAACGTATATAATTTTATTAATGGGTCATTTAAATACAATAAACAAAAATTTGAATCCTAAAAAGTGCTTTTTAATTACTAAAATATGAAGTATTACATTCAAATAATATTTTTCTCATTTTCCACATTTCATTTTGATTAATCAAATGAATTAAAATTATTTAAATCATGTTATTTAATTCAAACATGGTTTATAATTTAAAAAAAACTATTATAATGTTTACATTAGATATAATATTTTATTCAATATTTTAACTATGAAATACTCGTCTTCTTATTTATAAATAACACCTCTCCATCCCCTTCAAAAACCAATCCTTCCAAACTTACCAAGTCCAAAACTCTAAAAAAACATCTCTTTATATCCCCTTCTGGTCCTTAGCGACATTATTTTGTAATAAACTTCAATCCTTCAAGAATTTATGGTCTATAGAAATGGAACAACATTAAGAAAGAGGTACTATCCTTTCACCCTTTTATTTCATTTTCATTTTCTAATTTCATATCCACATTCACTATTCTAGTTTAAACATTCATTAACTATTATAAATTATGATAACTTGATCTTAATATTTTCAATACACTGTAAAAAAATTATTTTTAACATAAACACATATTTTAAATCTCATGCCTCCACTTCTAAAAATGTCTTGTTAATTGTCAGTAAACTGCCATCATGGAAATTTCAAATACTGTACTTATAAAAAATCATATTACTTGTTATAATTTTTTTTATAACATATATATGTATAAATATATGTATTTTAAGCTTTTGTAATTAATCCTACTCATTTATAAATGGCATTGAACAAAAAATTCAAAATCGATATAGAATGAGAATTCTTTAGGTAAAACATGATATTAAAATGTGTTCCATTTAAGGGAATAAAGAAATATAATCCAATGATTATAATTTAAAAAAGATAGAAAAATTTAAATAATTCAATTATAGTTCCATGTTTTAATATATCAATTTTTATTATTCAGCTAACAGAAAAGTGATGAAATAATGTTTGAATTATGGTATGGGGATTATGAAACTCAAATCCTCTTTTATGTAAACCATATTTCCCATCATTTTCCGAATAGATATTCCCCTAATATTCCAAATATATAATTTCATTTTTCAACCCTTTTATTTTTTGGGATATACATTTTTTTGGCTTTCCAAAATTATATAAATGCTAAATTCAAGGATTTTTTTTATAATAATTTTCTATCCAAAACACATCATTGACTCATCTTGAGTTATTTATTATTTTCTCACGAATGATGATGTTCATGCCAGATATGATTTACTTTATTCATTTGAGAACCCTATTGTTTATCCATGAAATCATTATTTTATAAAAACAATATAAAACCCATTTTTTCATTGGTTATTTCATGATAAGTATTTTTGTATGTTCTATATAGAATACATGATTATGAGAATTTAAGATATGAAGGATGGGCCTAAAATTATATATCCCTCTAATGAAATGGATAATGGGATGAATATCATGATATTATGGGTATTAGTCATAGACAGAATTCTAAAATTGGTCACAATAATTACGTTATGATTTATGCACTTAGGTTAGGCATGGATATGATGATAGCATTGTTCACAACTATGTATGGTATTTGATCACTTTGACATGATGTTTAATTTTTATACATGTGAGACATTCCATGTCATATCAAATATTTCAACCAAGATGTTCATGATGATCCTACTATTATGATATGATGATGTTGATTATGGTCACCCATGTACTATTGATTCATGACCCTTATTCCTCACCTAATTAGGATTCTAGCTCACCAATTTCTCTAAATCATAGCCTTTTGTAGCTATTTTTTTGTAATGATATCATAAGAGATTTAGAAGGATGAAGAGTAGGAATTCCAAAAAAAATTAATTTTTATTATATACAATTAATGAATGAGCCTAAATTTCCCAATACAATAAACCATTTGATCCTACATTGCATAACTATTATATTTTCTCATCTTACAAACAATTTAATAGTTACGTAATAAAATTTATGGTCTCTATAGTCAGTATTAGAGAAAATTTTAGAAATTCAATAATTAGGATTTTAAAATGTTAGTAAAAAACACAAATATATGTCTATGTATACGTAAAAATACTAGAAGAATTTTTTTAGTAAAATGAAAATGATTGGGATCCTATAAGGTATATGTTTAGAGTTAATTTGTGCACATGAATGTTTTATTTATTTAAGAATTGTTGACTTACATTTTCTTCAAAACGTTTCTATTTTAGAAAATCGTCAGAACTAGGAGAAACTCGACCAACAACGTATATGATTAAAAATGAAATGATTGTTTGAATGATATCCCCAATTCCATGGGAGATGAACTTCCAACCTTTATGGTGAATATTACCATATTTTATTAGTCTATGAAGAATAACCTGAATGATGTTGAAGGTCCACCTTTACTAAAGAAGAAGAAATGGGACATTGAGTCTAATATGTGGAAATGAACAGTAACATTCATTGGATCTTCAATTGGACTTAAAACTGTACATTAGGTTAAACTAATTGAGAAAATTTTTTTGTGCTCGACTATACTAATAAGGGGAAGTTGACATTGTATATATAAAATTTAAATAGAGAAGTAGATCAATGGTGGGAATTGATAAAGAACACCATTCCAAAGGATAAAATAAAATATATAGAGTGGGAAGACATTGAGAACATAATTATTGATACGTATGTCACTAAAAACCATCGAACAAATATGGAGAGATAATTACTAGAGATTATGAAAAAATAAGTGTGAATTGGTCACATATTATGAGGAAAACATCACAAGGCTTTCAAAAAATGCCTTAGGTTTTATTGTCAATAATTACAGAAAAATATATAGATATTATAATAGCTTAATATAAGGTTCTATATCCATATGGTCCTAAATTTTGTATGTTTCCAAAGCTAAGGGATCTTGGAGGAGGCATGGAAATAGTCTGGAGGGGTTTGGCTGAAAAAATATGTAAACAAGGAGATTACATGCCTTTTAAGCAAGGATTATGACTTGTGTAGGGAACATTCACACTTTTTAAATATTTAGGGATAAATAATTAAAATACTAAGTGTTTCTTAGGGTCAAATTATCCCCAAGGATTACACAATGTGAAAGGGGATTACACGTTGTGTATTTCCCCACTACCATGTTGTTATATGATTTTTAGCACCCTAGGTTATTCATAACCCAATGGTTGTATAATCTTCTTTTCTCATACATGGAGGCCTACTGACCTCTCCATCAGTGTTTTGGATATTCATTCAAATGTAAATGATACTTATCCTTCTTCCTTTGATCATGGGTGATCTGTGGTGATCCATAGTGCCTTATTCCTTCATTTTCAAGTGGTTTATGCTAGTTTGATCTTGTTTCCTCTCGAATATTCTCTCAATGAGATAATACTTGATTACCCTTGATTATAATGGGGTTTCTCATGGTTTTTGTTGGTTTAGTTGTGTTGCAACTTCCTCATATGGATGCAGTTCTTACGGGGGAGGTGATCAGAGATCCATAGCATGGGTTGTTCTCGTGAAAACAACATTGACGACTTTTAAGGTTGGGGATTATTCATTTCTTTTCTATTTTATGTGAAATTGTTTATTGAACATGATTTAACCTTTTTGATGGAAATGAAATTGAACTAATGAATATTTAACCATATTAATGAAGTTGGATAGTGATTGGATGTTAGTGTCATTGCTTTATACCATGACAGTGTTTTGCCTCGTGGTTTTCAATACAGTGTGATATATGTGCCTTGCTTGTTATAATAGTTGTTATGTTATGTATTAGCCTGTTTTCTTATATGAAAATTGATAAATAGTATGAATATATAATTAATTGATAAATAATTGGATTAATACTATTTTAAGAGGAATGTAATATTAGAATGGTACTTATCTATGGTTTTTGAAAATAGAATGTATGACTAGAAGAATTTTGAATTAATAGATTAATTAATTTGTGATAAATTGATATAACTCGATGCCTTAGTTTTGTAGTTGATAGAACCTGTTAATAGTGAATCATTTAATTAATGATGAGATTAGAACAAGTTATGATAGGTCCTAGGTTTCCCATTTTCTTGAGAAGGCCATGTTCCTTGGTTTGGAGCCATGAGAGATCAGTTTCAGCTAAAAGTGGAATGCCTTATTTTGGGGGCCCAGTTTCCCTATTGTTTTCTTGTTTGCTCCTGCTACTTTTTGATGGGATTTGATATAAGTCTAATATGGATGAGCTTGGAGGAATTTTGTGATATTGGGTGGGCAAGCCTGGATGTGGTGTGAGCCTGGTATGGTTGAGACTGGGATGGATGACATGGTACATGTGCAAGGTGGTCCATATTTTGTGGAAGAAGGTGATTCATGTGATGGTGTTATTAGTCGGTATATGGATGTGGGTGTTTGGTATGGAACCATATGTGATGGAAGGAGTTAAATAGGGGCTTACCCATTAACGAGATGCTGATATTTAGTATGCTCGACTGAATTTTTTTAATTCTTAATTCCCAGGTTTCTTGATTATCTATTTTTCTTCATCCCCTATTTAAGGATGTTGATGGTTCTTGGTTGTATGTTTTCTCCTTATGGTATGTTAGGATAGTTTTCTGAGATTTCATGGATATGAAATGATGTGAATAAAGGATTTAATAAATGTTTTACCCCTGGGGTTAGTTGATAAGGGAATGATGATTCTTAAAGATATTAATCTTTATAAACCATGGACATGCTTTGGATTATTCCCAAAGGGGATGGAATTTACTCTAATAATTAATGAAATGCAGTGTAATGTAATGTGGAATAATTTTAATGGTTTATTAATGGATGATGATTTAATTAATGGAAGGAAATAATGAAGTAAAGAATGAATTTAATGTATCTCTTTATATTCATGTGTTCTTAAAGGATATCTAGTCTTAGCTATGTTAGCTTGAATTTTAAGAGACATTAGCTGAAGTTGAGTATAATAATAGTTTATTCGCATGGTGTGGTTATGAGCTATATTATATCATGTATATTCTGGGATTTCCTATACTTTCCCACCCTTATTGGTTAGGGGAACAAACACCTAGTGTACTATAAGAGGGTGTTTCCCCCAACAGCCCAGTTAGAGGATGGGTAGATGACTACCGCCTCACACCCCACCCTCTTCTATTGATAGGTACTTGTGTTGGTATTCATGTTGGTTAGTTTTCCCCATTTATGTGTATAGAAGACTATCATGGATTGTGGTTATTTCACACACTTGTATTAAAATATATTACATCTAAAGGATTATTATAGGTATGAAGTGTATACGCTATAATGGCATGAAGAAATTATACCATTTTTGGGATGTAATGGATTGAGGTACAACACCCAATGTTTTATATGTATCATTTGAGATGTGATTGATTCCATAAACTACCTAGTTACTATTCTTGGATTTGTGGATGGGATTCTATGGTTATGTGATGCATGGGGTGCATGTTGTGGTGGTTCCTTTCTGAGGTGTTCTTGAGTTCGCTTACTTTGTAAGAGAGATGATAAGGATGTGTGAAGTTTGGGTAGAGAGTTATAATAGTGTAGTAGAGGGAGAGGGGTACCCTGAAATTATTATTACGATATTATAATCTTTCATGTATGAGTAACTTGGTGTGTGTAATCTATAGTGAGGTTGGGAACATAATATTCATGTTTAGGTTATCAGTTAGTTTTACTGTCATTTACTTTGATTTAGAATGATTTATTTATCTTTTTCATGATAGGTTCTATAGAGGATCCTAGATATTATATTGTCATCATCACCCTAGATATATATAAACTATTTTTCTGGTTAGTTAGAGTATGTTGGTGAATGTGATAGGTATTAATAGAGCGGGGTTTACCAGGATTTGTTTGGGATTCATGGTAATTTTTATCTTTATCTTTTTAGTACCTATAGTTTTCATTTCAGTTGATTTGGTAATGTATGCCATTACATGTCTCACATGGATTTTATTATTTACATATAAGAGTGTGTGAGTGTTTTAGTAGGTGTTGATTGTTGTATCCTTCTTCTGTCCCCCTTCCACATGTTTCTCTTAGAGGGTAATGCCTCCCATATGCATGTTTACTATACCCTCAGTTCTACAAAGAAACCCATGTCATACAAGGGGAGGGACTCAGATAGTAACCATATATCTCCCTCATTATAGTTTCCTTGTGGGGAGGGGTCCACGACATTTAAATCCACAGAGTCGAAATGATATATCTATCTAAGACTATGTAAGGTATGAAGATGTAGTTCTATGTGTTCTCAATATAGAGATGGATTTTGGTGAATGTTCCAATGGTTATGGAGATAATAAGAGAATAATGAAGATTAAATATGGGGGTCAAATGAAAAAGGAGTAACGGGGATCCAACCACCTACATGTCAAACATGTGGGATGAACCATCATGAACATTTTATAAAATGGATGGTCAAATGATTGAAACAAGAGAGAGAATGCCACCAAACAGATGAATTTCAAAGAAACATGAATAATACTACCAACATGATGAAGGAAGGGAAAGAACCTTATAATTCCCCACCCATGGTTCAGTGCTTCAACTATAATGAGACTGAAAACTATATAATCCAATGCCCTAAACTGTGGGCCTTTAAAGTTAATCGACATCAACAACCAAAAAATATAATAGAGAAAGGTATATATTACACCATCAATACTTTCAATGTGGACCTTGAAAATGATGTTATATATTGAAAACATCCTCTTCACTAAGGAATGAAAAAAAGATTTATTTGATCCTGGTTCTGGGAATTCAATTATATCCTAAAAGTTTTCTAAATAAATTGAATTGAATCCCTAATACCATGAAGTTGAGATATATGTAAAAAAACATAGTGTCTCCATCCTTAAAACCTATGTGTTGGAATATTTTCTTATGATAATTTGTGGGAAGATTCATCTAGAAAATCTCATTAACCTTTATCTAGTAAAAGTTGACATTATAGGGGGCACATTGTCACGACCCGCCCTCGGGGTCCGTGCCGTGACTACCCCAAGCCCGCCTTCCATAGGCCAGGGGCTGGCGACTATCACCAAGGCGTAAATCCCGGTAAAAAGGGAAGGCATTGCCTTTGTAAAGTAAACAAACACTACAGAGTAAGCAAGCGGATATTAAACACTAAACAAAAGCAGAGTGCAACTGAAAGTGCGGAAAAGTAAATGGGCCAGAATACAAACCCAAACTGAAAGTAAAGTACAACTCGAAAGGGGAAAATAGCAACTGAAAAGTAAATGCCGCTACACCGAGCTGTCCACTGGAAATCCCACCTGAAGGGTGGGTACAGATAGCTCCTCTGCTTCACAGGTCCCGTCGTCTGCTCCGTGAACGTCCCGCCCAGTGGTCCACCTCCGGGTACCGTCCCGCTCTGCAAGCCTCAGCTAAGGTCAACGCTGTCCGTCGTCTGCAACCAACACAACGTAGTGCGGGCATAGCCCGTGCAGGGGTGAGTATAAGTTACTCAGTAGGGACCCCGAGACCCCTGAAGGTCTCTCAAATCTACAAAGGATAAACCACGAAGAAAGGTACAATCACGAAGTAACAACCGACACTGCTTAGGTATATGCCCATACATATACCTAAGTCATCAATTTCAAATACGCTCCAACCTCCGAGCCCAAGTACAACTCAGTCCACACAGGAAAGTATACGTATTCCACACAGGAAAGAAAAACATAATCCACACAGGATTGCACAACACAATCCACACAGGAAAGCAAAAGGATTCATCTCACACAGGTATACTTCTTCAAAGGACGATTGTAACACCCCAAGCTTCTACGGTACGTTTCCCTTCGAATAATGCGATAGCGTGTGTTGTACGCAACCTCGAGTTCTAACACACACCACAACTAATTAAACTAGCCGTTGTGAATAGTAATACCTACTTTTTGAAATCATATATATTCTATATTTCAAAATGGACTTCATTTTTGGATTCGGAATATCAAAATTAGCCTAGGGTGAAATTTTGGTACATTTCGGATAACTTTCATATTTTGATGAATAGTGAAAATTTCTAAATTTTAATTAAAAACAACTTTTTTAATCAAAATAATTAATAGTGATAAATTATGAATTTTAGTGGTTTTAAAGTATATTTAGAATATATTTTTACCATTCAATTTAATGTTTATCATTGGACATAATTTTACAATTAAACCGAACATAAACAAGTGTCAATCTTTTGATAGTTATTATCTCTTAAAAACACGCTTTTTGTTTTGACAGCGGGAATTAATTTTAAATTAATTTCTGCCACTTCTGTGTTTTGAATTTAGGAAAATGGATTCCATATTTGGAATCAGGATGTTCAAATTGTGTAAATAGGTAACTTTTATTTTTAGACATTTTGAATAATTACTGCGTTAAATATTTTATTTACCATGGTTAAAGGGTAAATCCGGTAAATAAGGGTTAAAAAAAATAATATTATAATAATACTAAATTACCCTAAAACGTGTCCTAACCTTATTGGTGGACACATACCCGACCATGGGCATCCTTTGGTCAATTTGGGGACCCCTTGGAGCCACTTGTATGTGGTAGGGACACTTTATATTAATAAAGTTAAAATAAAAATAAAAATGGCATAAGCTTACATCTTTTAGAAGAACAATTTTTACATAGGGTTATACATGTTGGATTTTCGATTATAAATATTCATTAGAAAGATAAAAAGATTTCCTACATGATGATATTTTATTTATAATTTTTAGACATTAAATAATTTATTTTATTTATGACACAATGATGATGCAGTAATTACTAAAATAGTGAAAAATTAAAATAATTGATATTATAAATACCCAAATAAATATAATATGAAACTTTTAATGAATTAAACTGATTTTATAGGCTAATATGATATATTAGGATTGATTTAATGGACTTTGTTCGAAGTAATCAATCTGTTATGAGTTTCACAAAAATCAACTATTGAATAGTGTCAAAATTGACATAAAAGAGTTCTTAAAACAAATATTATATTATTAATTGATATTAAATTCCTAAAAATCTAAGGTTCGGCCAAGAGACTTATATTATGATAGGTTAATCATTAATGGACCACTTGGGGGTCGCTTGTATGTATATGGTAAGTTTATTAACCATATTATATAAAAATACAAAGAGACATTGTAAAAGTGAAACTAATTAACTTAGAGTTAATACTTAAAGATAAGGTTTATATAAGTACCCAAACCTGTCTAAATTCTATTGGATGAGTTGTTTTCGACCTATCCCCACCTCATCCTTTTAATAGTCAACTTTGGAGCCTTTGTAAACCGAATATGAATTTATTATAAATTAATATTTCTAGCTTTTCCAAAAGTGCCCCTCACCCCTCTTATAAAAGGGCACTCCTCCTTCTCATTTATTCACACCTCTCAAGCCACTTGGCTCGTCCAAACTCTGCCCAACTAAGCTCCCCACATCCCTCTCCTCCTCCTTGAAGCTTCCCCTTAGGAATAAATCATTTCAAGAAGTCCTTTGGTTCCAACCAAAGTGAATTACCTAAATTAAAGGTAACGATTTCTCTTAAATTATTTTCATTTATTTTGCTTCTTCAACCCCCAAACTCTTTTTATTTCCCTTCTTTTGTAACAATACCAGTATCCTCAATATACTAGGATGTTTTTATAAGATGTATTCAAACTACACATACACACAACTCCATCTAATGGATGATGAACATAATGTTTCTGTGGATGGCAAACTAACGTCTCACGAAACGATGATTGTTCAAAAACATCTTACCGCCTCTCATGGTGGCCATTATGATGGAACTATAATTAAATATGATATTAATGATATATATTTTATATATAAGCTTCTGTAATTCTATTTTATTTCATACCATTATTCGTTTCATGTTGTATATACATACGATAATTTCATTTGAGGAAGTGCGGACTACCGCCCCTTAAAATGATATGACTCGTTCATACCACACATGGAACGTATAATGGATGGTGTTAATGAACTTAAGTAACATATATAAAATATTATATTATACTGGAATAGTAATATACCTATGTATCATTTGGATTCGATTCTTTTAAAATAAAAATTAAATGGAAGTAGCGTTCGTGCGTACGTACGGACTACCGTCTCCACAAACGCGATGAGATTCATTCTCCATCGTAACCATTAAAGTATAATTATCATTTGATGATTTAAAAATGATGTTTAAGGACTTTATATCATTCTGGATATGAATAATATACAACCTATCCTTTACAAACATGTCTTATGTAACAAAACATATAAAAGAAAATGAGTAAGTTAACTCCCGAAACGACGATAATTCTAAGATATTATTAACAAATCAATGTTAAAAGATCATATATGATATCATATTAATATATATGATTCTTGTATAATTTAATAACAACTATTTCACCATTATACATGAGGTTAACCTACCCCAACCAAGGAAAAGTACAAGGTAAGGGTTATTTCACAATCTCTTCATTATCCGAGGTTGTTTATATGTAATAATCTACTGGGATCTCTTTATCATCCACATCCATGTTTCTTAAAAATGTATTTCAAAACATTTTTACTATTTACAAGAATATGGGTTAAAGTCATTTATACCCTTTTTTGACTTTTTATAAGAGGTTTATAAAGGAATCTTTCCGTCGTTTTCAAAACAAGGTCCTTTTTAACCTTTTCGACAGAATTGAGGTAAGAATGTTTTTTTTAACTTATACGGCGGGTGCGGTTATTTTACGCCGTTATAAAATCTTCAAAGCTTTCCTTACAAGCTTATAAGAATATTTTCAAAGAAAATGTTTTATTTTATATGGATCTTAAATGATTTCAAAATAAAAGGAGATATTTCTTTAAAAAAAATTTGATTTCATCTATGTCAACATCCTTTGATGGATTTTAAGATTATTTGAAGTTGATTTATTATGATACAAAACTTCTATATTGTATTGAAGGTTTTGTGATATGTTTGACTGTGGATGTGCTATTTTTATACCATTCATAGTTTATTGTGAAAGTATTGACATTTCGTATGCTAGTTTTAATACGAATGTTTATGTTATGTTTAAACCTTTTCATATGGGAATGCATTGGACTTAATAAGTGACGGGTGGAGCCCGCTATAGCTCCTCGATGCATCGGTAGGTCTCATGAGACAAACTAGTGTCTTGGCACAAGGCCTTGACAAAATCTTATTTTTAGTCTTGGCACGAGGCCTTGGCTATGTGGTTATGATAGTCTGGCATTATGCATTCCAACATTATGAAAGTGGTTATTGATATTGCATGTGATTATTCGATTAGTAGAATATCCATGTGAACAAGTAAATGGAATTATTTCATTTTACTTTTGCCATACTATGTTGAAGTTCAATTTTAAAAGGCTTTTGTTTTAGTAATTCATTGCCTTAAATGTTTATGCTTATTTTGAATGTTCCGCTATATTGTTATCCTTACTGGGCATTTGAGCTCACCCCTTTTCTATGTTTTATTTTTCCCAGGAAGTGAAGATGTAAGTTATGAATGACCTGCAGGGATATTATGAGGGGATTGTAGTGTGGACTGTGGAAACATTATGTTGTTGTAGTAGTTTTTGATTTTATGATGTAATGTAAAACTTATGAATATATCTAGTGTTTCCAAGGCTACTAAACCAATCGGTCTTTCGAGATTTGATCTTCTTGTGATCATGCCAATGTTATGTAATAATGCACCGACTCTAGGAAACTAGGGTCGGGGCGTTACAGTTGGTATCAGAGGAAGTTTAGTACAAACCTTGGAAGCTAGATTTAGATAAACTCTGATTAGAGCACATAGACCTAAGATGAACTTTGAGGATTAGTATAGAAGAACTTCCTAGAATTTTGGTATTGTAGAGACTTTGTGAGTTTTCCGAGCAATACATCCCTGTCTGGATACGAGCAGGTAGAGGCGGCTCTGGCACAGATGTACCTAGGGGTAAAACCCGAAAACACCGCTTTGAGCTAGACTCGAACGGGAACTGGTGCACGACAACGGGCCTTGCTGCACTCTTGGTTACGACACTCCCGGGGGATATGCTTAGGATAACTCTCACTTTCTTTACAAATCATTATGAAGGGTTTATGAGTATATACTTCCTCAAAGAAAACATATTTATGATTATGGATTATATCCATAGATAGTTCAATTTATGTTAAGTGTTTTATAAGTATGGGATTATGTATTTTGATTCATAAACTGATCTAGTTTATGCCATTGTTTAGAAATGGCGCCTAGTGGAAGAAATGGAAACCGTATCAATGCACGCACTCCATGTAGGGATTGCCCTCCTGCTCAAGATAATTATAGTGGGGCTGGTGATGCAACTGGTGCTGATCAGCTAATCACCGTACTGGGACAACTTACTCAGGTTATGAATAATAACCTTACCCGTATGGAGCACCCTGATCCGCAGCGTGGAGGATCAATGTTAGATCGATTCATGAGACAACAACCACCAACGTTCAATGGAAGTACAAATCCCTTAGTAGCTGAGCAATGGATATTTTCCCTAGAGAAAATATTTCAGGCTTTGGGGAGTAGTGAAAGGGAAAAAGTTACCATGGCAGTTTACCGCCTCACTGGAGATGCTGATCAATGGTGGTCATTGATTCAAAACATGAAGGAAGATGATGAAGTATCAAACATGGAATGGAGGGAGTTCAAAGATCTCTTTTTAGAAAAATACTTTCCTCGCGACCATCGAGCGGATATGGAAAGACAATTTCTGAGTCTGAGACAAAAGGAGGATGAGAATGTCACAAAGTATGAGGCTAACTTTACAAGGTTAGCGAGGTATGTTGGAGATTATATTTGCAACCCAAGAAGTAAGATTGATCGTTTCTTTGATGGGTTAAAACCATTTCTCCGTCGAGCATTAGTCTCACAATCCTTTTCGTCGTACGAAGACATTGTCTCATGTGCTATCAAGACCGAAAAAGAATTCTCTAAGTCTTATGACTTTAAAGCGAAGCAAGAGAAGAAGAGACCTGCTGATCAATCTGGGAATGGAAATAAGGGGAAGAAGGGAAAGGTTGAATATCCATCTTGTGGTAAATGCGGGAAGAAACATCCTGGTACTTGCTTGAAGGGAATGGGAGTCTGTTACAAGTGTGGTGAAAAAGGCCACCAAGCTCATGATTGCAAGGGGAAGAAGGAAGCTACCAACGTTCAGTGCTACAATTGCAGGGAGATGGGGCATTATGCAAATGCATGTCCTAAGCATCAGGAGAACTTACCTCAGAAAAGGCCAAGGGATCAAGGCCAGGCTTATGCTATCACTACTGCTGAGGTAGAAGCTCCGAAAGACGTGGTGGCAGGTAATTTAATGGTTTCCTCAAGTTTAGCAAATGTATTATTTGATTTTGGATCATCGCATTGTTTCATATCTTCCCAGTTTGCTAAGAAAATTAGATATTTCCAATTTGATTTAATAAGGGAGTTGTTAGTTAAAACTCCTAAGGGAAGTATCATTGCAACAAAGTTTTGTGAATCAGTCCCCATTAGAGCACATAAATTTTCTTTATCTGCTGATTTCATCGTCATACCTATGATTGAGTTTGATATAATCCTCAGTATGGACTGGCTTTCGGACTATGATGCGAAGATTTATTGTAAGAAGAAAGAGGTTACGATTCTTGATGATAATGATAAGGAGCACCTTATTTTTAGAGCAGAATCGTCACCACCTAATTCTTATTTAGATCCACCCCCTGTAGCTCAACTTAATTCAATTATCGGGGAGGAAAAGAATGAAATAACTGTCGGTGAGGAAAGGAATGTTCAAATAGAGGGTGTACCTATTGTGAAAGAATTTGTAGATGTATTTCCGGAAGATTTACCTGGACATCCTCCAGAACGAGAAGTTGAGTTTTCCATTGATTTGATTCCTGGATCAAGGCCTATATCGAATACCCCTTATAGAATGGCCACTGTAGAGTTAGTCGAACTAAAGAAACAACTAGAGGAATTGAGTAATAAGGGATTTATTCGCCCTAGTGTTTCTCCATGGGGAGCCCCTGTTCTTTTTGTTAAAAAGAAAGATGGATCTATGAGGTTATGTATCGACTACAGGGAGATCAATGCTATAACAATAAAGAACAAGTATCCCCTACCTCGTATTGATGATTTATTTGACCAACTGCATGGAGCTCAATACTTTTCAATGATTGACCTTCGATCTGGATACCATCGGTTGTGTGTGAAGAAGGAAGACATTCCGAAAACAGCATTTCGAACCAGGTACGGGCATTACGAGTTTACTGTAATGCCGTTTGGATTGACTAATGCACCCTCTGTATTCATGGATCTAATGAATAGAGTTTTCAAGGAGTATCTCGATGAATTTGTGGTGGTATTTATTGATGATATCTTGGTATACTCCAAAACCTACGAAGATCATGAAAATCACTTGCGCATTATCTTGAAGACTCTGAGAAGGCATGAATTATATGGAAAGTTTAGCAAGTGTGAATTTTGGCTTCAGGAGATTTCTTTTCTTGGCCATATTGTCTCTAAAGATGGAATCTCTGTTGATCCTTCTAAGACCAAGGCAATCCAAGAATGGCCAGCACCTACGAGTATAACTGAGGTACGTAGTTTTATTGGCTTGGCAGGTTATTATCGACGTTTCGTCCAGAATTTTGCCCGATTGGCTAACCCATTAACGAAGCTCACACGTAAAGGGGTTAAATTTGTTTGGACAAAAGAGTGTGAAGAATGTTTCGAAGAACTGAAGAGAAGATTAGTCAATGCTCCTATATTGACTCTACCATCGGGGAATGATGGGTTCGTTATTTATAGTGATGCATCAAAGAAAGGACTTGGTTGTGTCCTTATGCAGAATGATAGAGTTATTGCCTATGCATCACGACAGTTGAAAATTCATGAACAAAACTATCCTACTCATGATCTTGATTTAGCAGCTGTGATCTTTGCTTTGAAGATATGGAGGCACTACCTCTATGGTGAAAAATGTGAGATTTATACTGATCACAAGAGTTTGAAGTATATTTTCTCACAAAAAGAACTCAACATGAGGCAAACAAGGTGGCAGATGCTTTGAGTAGAAAAGGCCATGGAGTTTTGAACAATATGGGAATTGAAAGGGATCCAATTTTCATGGATCTAGTGAAAATGGACATGGGAATAACCAGGGAAGGTGAAACATCAATGCTTTTTCAAATGGTTGCCAAACCATCTTTACTAGAAAGGATTAAGAGTTCTCAGACCGATGATGACGAATTCCAAAAGAAGATTAAAGCTGTGAATGATGGGAGATTGAGAGACTTTGTGTATGAAGATGGAATTTTGAAATTCGGGAAGAGACTTTGTGTTCCCAATATACCTGATCTAAAAAGGGAATTGTTGGATGATGCTCATAGTTCCAATTTCTCTATACACCCTGGGAGCACCAAAATGTATAGAGATTTGAAGGAACATTTTTGGTGGGACAACATGAAGAGGGAGATTGCTGATTTTGTGTCAAGGTGTATGGTTTGTCAACAAGTGAAAGCTGGAAGGCAACAGCCTGGAGGAGTCATGCAACCTCTTCCCATACCGGAGTGGAAATGGGACAATATTATGATGGACTTTGTCATGGGGCTACCAAAGACTCCTAGAAGGAACGATGCAATATGGGTTATTGTTGATCGTCTTACCAAGTCAGCACATTTTCTTGCTATAAGAGAAGATCTACCCCTGGAACGTCTAGCAAGACTATACATTAATGAAGTTGTGAGACTTCATGGAGTTCCCCTATCGATTGTTTCTGATCGTGATCCCCGTTTTACTTCAAGGTTTTGGAAAAGTCTTCAGAAATCCCTGGATACTGAACTTCATTTGAGCACTGCTTACCACCCTCAGACAGACGGACAATCAGAACGGACTATTCAGACCTTAGAAGACATGTTGAGATCTTGCTCACTTGATTTTCAGGGTATGTGGGATCAATATTTACCTCTGGTAGAATTTTCCTATAACAATAGCTTCCATTCGAGTATACAAATGGCACCATATGAAGCGTTATACGGAAAGAGATGTCGTACACCAACCTGTTGGGATGACGTTGGTGAAAGAAAACTTGTAGGCCCAGAACTGGTGGAGGAAACGGTGGAAAAGGTGAAGGTAATCCAAAATCACATCAAAGCAGCTCAAAGTAGGCAGAAGAGCTATGCCGATAATCGAAGGAAGGATTTGGAATTTCAAGTCGGTGATCATGTTTTCCTAAAGGTATCTCCGTGGAAGGGAGTCATACGTTTTTGTAAGAAAGGTAAATTGAGTCCCAGGTACATCGGACCTTTCGAAATTCTAGAACGAATTGGGGCTGTAGCTTACCGATTGGCAATGCCGCCAAGTCTCTCCAAAGTTCACGATGTGTTCCATGTATCTCTGTTGAGAAAATACATGCCTGACCCAACGCATGTACTCACCTATGAGGAATTAGAACTGGAACCCGATCTGTCTTATTGCGAAGAGCCCGTCAGGATTCTTGATACAAGAGAACAAGTACTGAGAAACCGGACGACGCGTCTGGTAAAAGTTTTGTGGAGAAATCATAAAATGGAAGAGGCAACGTGGGAACCCGAGGAACTTATGATGAAGAACCACCCGAGTCTTTTTATGCAGTAATACCCTAGAAATTGCGAGGACGCAATTATTTGAAGGAGGGGAGAATGTAACACCCCAAGCTTCTACGGTACGTTTCCCTTCGAATAATGCGATAGCGTGTGTTGTACGCAACCTCGAGTTCTAACACACACCACAACTAATTAAACTAGCCGTTGTGAATAGTAATACGTACTTTTTGAAATCATATATATTCTATATTTCAAAATGGACTTCATTTTTGGATTCGGAATATCAAAATTAGCCTAGGGTGAAATTTTGGTACATTTCGGATAACTTTCATATTTTGATGAATAGTGAAAATTTCTAAATTTTAATTAAAAACAACTTTTTTAATCAAAATAATTAATAGTGATAAATTATGAATTTGAGTGGTTTTAAAGTATATTTAGAATATATTTTAACCATTCAATTTAATGTTTATCATTGGACATAATTTTACAATTAAACCGAACATAAACAAGTGTCAATCTTTTGATAGTTATTATCTTTTAAAAACACGCTTTTTGTTTTGACAGCGGGAATTAATTTTAAATTAATTTCTGCCACTTCTGTGTTTTGAATTTAGGAAAATGGATTCCATATTTGGAATCAGGATGTTCAAATTGTGTAAATAGGTAACTTTTATTTTTAGACATTTTGAATAATTACTGCGGTAAATATTTTATTTACCATGGTTAAAGGGTAAATCCGGTAAATAAGGGTTAAAAAAATAATATTATAATAATACTAAATTACCCTAAAACGTGTCCTAACCTTATTGGTGGACACATACCCGACCATGGGCATCCTTTGGTCAATTTGGGGACCCCTTGGAGCCACTTGTATGTGGTAGGGACACTTTATATTAATAAAGTTAAAATAAAAATAAAAATGGCATAAGCTTACATCTTTTAGAAGAACAATTTTTACATAGGGTTATACATGTTGGATTTTCGATTATAAATATTAATTAGAAAGATAAAACGATTTCCTACATGATGATATTTTATTTATAATTTTTAGACATTAAATAATTTATTTTATTTATGACACAATGATGATGCAGTAATTACTAAAATAGTGAAAAATTAAAATAATTGATATTATAAATACCCAAATAAATATAATATGAAACTTTTAATGAATTAAACTAATTTAATAGGCTAATATGATATATTAGGATTGATTTAATGGACTTTTTTCGAAGTAATCAATCTGTTATGAGTTTTACAAAAATCAACTATTGAATAGTGTCAAAATTGACATAAAAGAGTTCTTAAAACAAATATTATATTATTAATTGATATTAAATTCCTAAAAATCTAAGGTTCGGCCAAGAGACTTATATTATGATAGGTTAATCATTAATGGACCACTTGGGGGTCTCTTGTATGTATATGGTAAGTTTATTAACCATATTATATAAAAATACAAAGAGACATTGTAAAAGTGAAACTAATTAACTTAGAGTTAATACTTAAAGATAAGGTTAATATAAGTACCCAAACCTGTCTAAATTCTATTGGATGAGTTGTTTTCGACCTATCCCCACCTCATCCTTTTAATAGTCAACTTTGGAGCCTTTGGAAACCGAATATGAATTTATTATAAATTAATATTTCTAGCTTTTCCAAAAGTGCCCCTCACCCCTCTTATAAAAGGGCACTCCTCCTTCTCATTTCTTCACACCTCTCAAGCCACTTGGCTCGTCCAAACTCTGCCCAACTAAGCTCCCCACATCCCTCTCCTCCTCCTTGAAGCTTCCCCTTAGGAATAAATCATTTCAAGAAGTCCTTTGGTTCCAACCAAAGTGAATTACCTAAATTAAAGGTAACGATTTCTCTTAAATTATTTTCATTTATTTTGCTTCTTCAACCCCCAAACTCTTTTTATTTCCCTTCTTTTGTAACAACACCAGTATCCTCAATATACTAGGATGTTGTTATAAGATGTATTCAAACTACACATACACACAACTCCATCTAATGGATGATGAACATAATGTTTCTGTGGATGGCAAACTAACGCCTCACGAAACGATGATTGTTCAAAAACATCTTACCGCCTCTCATGGTGGCCATTATGATGGAACTATAATTAAATATGATATTAATGATATATATTTTATATATAAGCTTCTGTAATTCTATTTTATTTCATACCATTATTCGTTTCATGTTGTATATACATACGATAATTTCATTTGAGGAAGTGCGGACTACCGCCCCTTAAAATGATATGACTCGTTCATACCACACATGGAACGTATAAAGGATGGTGTTAATGAACTTAAGTAACATATATAAAATATTATATTATACTGGAATATTAATATACCTATGTATCATTTGGATTCGATTCTTTTAAAATAAAAATTAAATGGAAGTAGCGTTCGTGCGTACGTACGGACTACCGTCTCCACAAACGCGATGAGATTCATTCTCCATCGTAACCATTAAAGTATAATTATCATTTGATGATTTAAAAATGATGTTTAAGGACTTTATATCATTCTGGATATGAATAATATACAACCTATCCTTTACAAACATGTCTTATGTAACAAAACATATAAAAGAAAATGAGTAAGTTAACTCCCGAAACGACGATAATTCTAAGATATTATTAACAAATCAATGTTAAAAGATCATATATGATATCATATTAATATATATGATTCTTGTATAATTTAATAACAACTATTTCACCATTATACAGGAGGTTAACCTACCCCAACCAAGGAAAATTACAAGGTAAGGGTTATTTCACAATCTCTTCATTATCCGAGGTTGTTTATATGTAATAATCTACTGGGATCTCTTTATCATCCACATCCATGTTTCTTAAAAATGTATTTCAAAACATTTTTACTATTTACAAGAATATGGGTTAAAGTCATTTATACCCTTTTTTGACTTTTTATAAGAGGTTTATAAAGGAATCTTTCCGTCGTTTTCAAAACAAGGTCCTTTTTAACCTTTTCGACAGAATTGAGGTAAGAATGTTTTTTTTAACTTATACGGCGGGTGCGGTTATTTTACGCCGTTATAAAATCTTCAAAGCTTTCCTTACAAGCTTATAAGAATATTTTCAAAGAAAATGTTTTATTTTATATGGATCTTAAATGATTTCAAAATAAAAGGAGATATTTCTTTAAAAAGAATTTTGATTTCATCTATGTCAACATCCTTTGATGGATTTTAAGATTATTTGAAGTTGATTTATTATGATACAAAACTTCTATATTGTATTGAAGGTTTTGTGATATGTTTGACTGTGGATGTGCTATTTTTATACCATTCATAGTTTATTGTGAAAGTATTGACATTTCGTATGCTAGTTTTAATACGAATGTTTATGTTATGTTTAAACCTTTTCATATGGGAATGCATTGGACTTAATAAGTGACGGGTGGAGCCCGTTATAGCTCCTCGATGCATCGGTAGGTCTCATGAGACAAACTAGTGTCTTGGCACAAGGCCTTGACAAAATCTTATTTTTAGTCTTGGCACGAGGCCTTGGCTATGTGGTTATGATAGTCTGGCATTATGCATTCCAACATTATGAAAGTGGTTATTGATATTGCATGTGATTATTCGATTAGTAGAATATCCATGTGAACAAGTAAATGGAATTATTTCATTTTACTTTTGCCATACTATGTTGAAGTTCAATTTTAAAAGGCTTTTGTTTTAGTAATTCATTGCCTTAAATGTTTATGCTTATTTTGAATGTTCCGCTATATTGTTATCCTTACTGGGAATTTGAGCTCACCCCTTTTCTATGTTTTATTTTTCCCAGGAAGTGAAGATGTAAGTTATGAATGACCTGCAGGGATATTATGAGGGGATTGTAGTGTGGACTGTGGAAACATTATGTTGTTGTAGTAGTTTTTGATTTTATGATGTAATGTAAAACTTATGAATATATCTAGTGTTTCCAAGGCTACTAAACCAATCGGTCTTTCGAGATTTGATCTTCTTGTGATCATGCCAATGTTATGTAATAATGCACCGACTCTAGGAAACTAGGGTCGGGGCGTTACAACGATAAAGATGATCACTGATCCATCTAAGTCGTCAGACCCACGAAGGATCGATAGATAACTAACCCCCGCAAAGACCCACACAGGATCGGGCCCACACAGGACCTGTAGGCGCTGGTTCACACAGGACCACTGAACGCAAGGACCCACACAGGATCAGACCCACACAGGATCGCGCCCACACAGGACCTGTAGCACTGATCCACGTAGGATCGCTGAGTGCTGAAGTCGTCGCCGTCGAATCCACACAGGATCTCTGTACTGTCGCCGTCGCTGTCACAGTAGCAGTAGAAGCAGTAGCAGTCACAGTAACAGTCGCAGCCAGTACTAGGGTTCCCGCACACAGCAAGCTCATTCGGAGGGTCCGCTCCACGAGCCGAGAGGCTGATACATGAACTGTCACGAAGACCAGAGTTGATGTATCCAAAAGTTCCGTATCGTCAACAGGAACTCAACGCAACAGACGGCGCGTCGATCGGACGCCCGGTCTGAGAGTTATTGGCATTTTCGTCTCCGGGGCCCGGTTGGTTTTTAAGGCAAAACCAACCCGACCGTACTCCACCTGCGTCCAAACCTCGGGCGGAGTATGCCAAAAGATCCGTCTCACTAAGAGGAACACAACACGGCTGACGGCACGTCAATCGGACGTCCGTAGCTCAAGATATGAGCGTTTCCGCTCCGAAGGCCCGGTTGGTTTTGTGAACGAACCAACCCGACCAAACTCAAAGCAATCCGAAACCTTGAGTGCGATATACCGAAACGACCGTCTCGATCCAAGGATCGCGTTGCCGCAGACGGTTCGTCAATTGGAGGTCCAAGGCTTAAGTTATGGCCAAAAGACCGTAAATGTTTCGAAACGGGGGGGTCCGGGTCGACCCGGCCCGACCCCCCCCCCCCCCCCTGGGTCGGCCCGAACCGGGACGACCCGAACCGGGTCGACCCGACCCAGTCCGACCCGGCGCGGCGGCGCTGCGGCGCGGGGGCTGCGGCGGCTTGTCGCCGCAAGGTGGCTGCACGCGGGGGGCTAAGCCCCCGCTTCCTGGGAAGGGCGGCGGCGGCTATATGCCGCGCCCCATTTTTTTTAAACGCCCCCCCCCCCCCCCACGTGGGGGGCCTGTTTGTGCGGAACCGGGGGGCCGGCTGCCCCCCCTCAAGAAAAACGCCCCCCCCCCCCCTCATAAAGAGGGGGTGTTTTAAGTGTTGGCCGGGGGATTAATTCCCCCGGTTTAATGTCATCCGGCCGGCCAGTTGGCCGGCCGGTTTTCTCCAACGGGACCGGAAATTCCGGTCCCGCCTTCGGCTTCCGAGGCCGGCGGCCCGGCCGCCGGTCTTCTCTTCCGCCGCGGCCGGGAACCGGCCGAGGTTTTTGTCATCTGGCGCGGTGCGACGGCACCGCGCCCCTCCGCCGCACCTTGATTTCTTCAACGCGGCGCGGCGGCGTCGCGTTCCTGATGTTTCTTCCATGGCGCGGCGCGACGGCGTCGCGCAATAAGGATTGGCGAATATCCGCGTGGTGCGACGGCACCACGCCACCTTGATTCATCCACCCGCAAGCAATTCAACAAGAACGATGGAGGGGGGTTCGGCCGTGTTCATGCAGTCCGGCCCCCTCACGTTAAAAATAATAACTCAATTTAAAATATTCAAATTCCTCACGTTAGTCATGCGATCCATGAGAAATAATAGAATAATTAAACAATAAACAAAAACCCCTACCGTGGGTATACGTTCGAGGATTTGTCGATGTCCGTGGAAGACAACATCGCGGAGGTCGGGCGTCGCGGTCGTCGTTCATCAAATCCGATGACAAAGAGGTGCGTCCGATGTGATACGTCGTTGGCGAAACCTCGTACGCCGACGAAGGTTGTCCGAGGAGGAAGCGGTGTTCTCTCTCGTTGACACGGAAGACGAAGAAGAGCGGAGCGGCGTTCTTCGTCGGAACTTGAGCGTTCTTTGTCAAGTCTTGAGGAAATTCAAAAAAAATAAAACAACGAACTCAAGAACCCCTACCTCGATAGTCGCACGTTGACGTAGTCGTGGAATATCGGTGTCGATTCCTTTGACGTCGGAGGAAGAGTCATTGTCGATGGCGTTCGTCGCGGAAAACCGTCGCGGAAGAGATGATGCGGAAGAAGAACGTCACGTCGCGGATATGGCGTCGCGGAAAGACCGTGTTCTTCGGCGAAGAAGTTCTTCGTTGAAGAACGGCGTTCTTCGTGTTCTTCGTCGAGGTTGAAGAAGATGAAGAAACAAGAAGAACCTTCCCAACTCTCTCAAGGAGAAAAAACTAAAAACAAAATAAAATAAGACTCTATCTTATTTTATTAACACAACAACACCCTAGAATTTCAAAAGTTTGAAATTCAAAGTAGAGATAACTCCACATTAATTAACAATTTGTCATGTTAATTAAAGAGGGGTTAAGGGAGTTGGAAGAATATTAAAGGTTTAGGGGTTCGTGTGGGCCCCACCACACTTAATCCTCTCAAGGGAGGTTAAGTGGGTGTGGGTCCCACCCCTAAATCCCTTTGAGAGGAGTTAACCCACAAAAAAGTAAAGTAAAAAGAATTCACACTTTTTATTCAACTTTTTTATAATTCTCCCAAAAACTAACTTTCATCCCGCAACAAACGCAACTCCCGAAAAGATCTCTTTAAGCGAATATCGGCGCTGCGAGTTCATCGGTGCCCTCGGATTTCAATTCCGAGCACCAGATCAAAAGTTAGGAAAACCCGCTCGTTCGTTCATTGAACGTACCCGAGCCAAACTTCGGAAATTGATTCCGGGCACTCCGGGCCTCGGAATCAGGTGCCGTCAGAAACCGCGCTCTTGTAAAATTCTAAAGAAAATTAAGAAAAAAATTTCCCTTGAATTTTACGGGTCTTTACACACATAGGCTCTCATTATATAGATCACTCATTGATTACTAGGAAAATGGAATTTCTATCTATATTCCAAACCATCCCCTG